>JACEEZ010002916.1:15000-37500 GCA_016584305.1 Chionoecetes opilio | reverse complement strand
CATCTTCAGTCACTAAAAATCAGTAGTGAGCTATAATTCAAATATTGCGTGCGACTTCATGCAGGTGGCGACTTCACGTTACTACGTAGCACAAACAACTTGCATAAAAACTCGGCATAAAGTCATAATTCTTTACTTTTGTCCATTTTATAAAAAAACATCAATGTTTATAAAAATGGAAAATATTTTAAGTAAATTTGGGGGAGAATTTGCTGCCTGAGTAAAAGTGTATTAAAACCTTTACCTAGGCTACAGCTCAATATCTCAAAACTTGATTTTTCATAAATTGCATGTTGAAAAGTGTTAATAACTTCCTTATTTTTCATTTTATATAAAAACTAAATATAGCTATGTGTTCCTGAAGGTTCTGGCTTGAAACGATATTTTTTAATTTGTGATATCACAATTTCAAAAATATATATATTTTTTAACGCTTGGCAAAGGAAAAAAAGTATGAAAAAGGATGAGTTTTTATGTAAAAAAATAAATCCATAATTAGTTAGCAACATTAAGGAAATACAGAAACCAGTTATTATATAGATGAACTACTCTTCAAAAGGAGACAAGAAGTTTTAAAAAAATTAAATTTTTGGCGAAGTTATTAAGCCTTTAAAAATGGCCGTCAAATTCATCAAACCGTAAAAAAAAAACTTAAGGCCAGATTGCCTTCATTTTTGGGCTAGAGAGGTTTTTAGATAGCCTTAATATTGTGTAAAAATTTCAAGCAAATCCAAGCAGTCTAACATGGTGTTGACCAAAAAGGTAAACAGTCCCCTTAAGCACCTCGTCTTGAGATAAGGGACTACACGTGTATAGAATAGTCAATTTACTCATAGATTGGGAATTTTTTCCTTAGGATAGATTTATTAGTATACTGAAAACTAGAGCGTTTAGATTTATATGTTTTTCTTCCAGTTTTTTGACTAGACAATTATTTTTTTCACTGTAATTATTCATTCATTGAAAGGAAGTGTGGTTTATGGTCCTGTCTTCCCTTTCCTGGGTGGTGTGTGGAGCAGATGACATGCGCTGTGCTGGCCGGTTGACGCACGTAGTGTTTGGGCATCACCTTGGTTTGCCTGGCGTGATCTTGCCGCGGCTTACTGACCCGACCCATCAAGACCTATTTCTTAATACCTCCCAGTGGCGCTCTTCGTAAGCTTCAAGTACTGTTTCCTCTGAATGATAAGAATATGTGTTGAGGAGATTTTGAAAGGAATATTCCGCCCGCTGATTTGATTTTTACCTTTCACACCAGGTAGTCTGTTCATGTGGGTGCCATGGCCGGTTCCCCTGATGGGCGGGATCCCTTAACATTACCTGGGGGCAAGGGTGACCCTATTGCTGGCCATACCTTTCTTCCTCGTTCTGTGGCTCAGCATGTCCTTCACCTCAGCCGTGTGGGTCCTGCAACTGTTGCGCCCCTACTGGGGATAACACAAGGTTTCATCGGGACTGCCTCGACGAACTATTTGGCGGAGGTGCCCACAGTCTGAGATACGGGGGACGCCTGATGTCTTTTCTCGACATTGGCGGCAGAGCGGGATCCTATGGTATTCGTGGTAGGCTGCTTTGATCTGACGTGGCGCGAGGTGATGCTGGTGTGTGGTTGCGTCACCACCGTGCCACTTTCATCGGCCTCTTGTTCCTCCCCAACTCACCTCGTTGGCTGGTGACTCGGGGTCGCGTCAAGGAGGCACACGATGCTCGATCTTTCAGGGGTCCACACTATGACTCCAAGTTAGAGTTGCAGTCTATCGTGGATCACTTCAATATGTTACTTTCAACAAGACGAGCACGATGAAGCAGATGAAGGAGATGGGGGAAACCCAAAACGTCCTCTACAGACTAATGTTCATGGCCATCTTGACGGTCCTGGCGCAGTTCACTGGCAATGTGTCCATTGTCACTTACGCCCGTCCCGATCTTCCAGGCCGCCAATTAACTCTAAATTTCGTATGGCAGCGCTGTGTCCATTGCAGGCCTGCGAGTGGCGGGCACTTTGGTCTTCATGCTGGTGGGGGGAACGCGTGGGCCGTGGGGTCCTGATGGTGACCTCCTGCCTGGTCTGCTCCGTCTCTCTCCTACTTCTTGGTGTGAAACTTCCTGCTTCGGGAAACAGGAATGGGACGTTTTCCAATCTAGGATGGCGCCACTCATCTCGTTACTAGTGTACATGCCCTTCGGGGTTTTGCAATCCGGCATTGCTCAGTATACTAAGATCAGAAATGTTTTCGACCTCTGTGCGTGCCATTGCCGTATCCACCATGTTTGTGGTCTTCTTCACATCTATGTTCACAGTCACCCAGACGTTCCCCATCATGACGGAGGTCATAGGGGAGCAAGGGGTGTTCTGGACGTACGGCAGCTCTTGTCTCCTCCTGGCCCTCATGACAATGGTGCTGCTACCCGAAACACGCGGCCTTACCCTTGAGGAAGTGGATGACACGTACAGGGTATGTTAAGAAAATAGTTTTGAAAATTTCCCGGGTGCGGGGTGAAATGAAGCAAGTCAGCTGCGTCTGTCCCCAGGAGCCTCAGCCTCTGTATCTACTGTGCCCTAGATGAAAGTAGCTACATACATGAGATTTACTATTTTGATAATCTGTAATCAATTATATCGCATGACCCTTGATAGGAGACACTGTACAGTATACTAGGGCATCCGCTACACCTTTTCTAGGGGAGGGAAGGACAAACAGTGATATACAGGGAGGTCCCGTTATACGAGCATTCGGTATACGAGAATCCGATAATACGAGATGTGTAAATTAGGGTTTATTTTCAATATACGAGATCGAAAATCCAATGCTAAGACATTCAAACTGGGGTGAGTAAAATTATCAAGTTCAAAATGCGTGCCCTACCACTCCCAGGCTGGACAAAGGAGGATTTGGTTGACCCCAGTCAGGTCACCCCTAGCAAGCCGTGACCTGAAGGGTAATTAAGCATATGATGCGGCCTGACATTTAGGGGTAATTAGCCAAGTGTGCGGCTCCAACCTTGGGACCGCAGTCAGGTCACCCCTAGCAGGGCGTGACCTGAAGGGTAATTAAGCATATGGCGCGGCCTGATCTTTAGAGGTAATTAGCCAGGTGTGCTGCCACAACCTTGGGACCCCTACACTACCCTCTTTTGTATCACGCGGCGTCCCCTACAGTGCAACGTCTTTTTTGCTTGTTATGCATGTTTTATGTTTAATTAATGTGCAGTTATGTTATTTTGTGTGCTATTTTCTCTTTTAGAATGCTTTTTCTACAGAATAGGTAGTACAGTGTGGGTAATATAGACGCTGTGTGTTTGTTGCGTTTGCTATAGTTTATTCTAGCTTGTAAAACACGTCTTTCTTTTTTAAATTGATGGTCCTGGAACCAAACCTATATTTTACCATTAGTTATGTGTTTCGTTATACGAGATTTCGCTTTACGAGTATGCCAGGTGGAACCTAACTGCTCGTATCTTCGGGACCTCCCTGTACTCCCGCTATCATAGTTAGTACTTAAAGCTCTCTGGGCAGTATCCCTGGTATCCCTGGGCAGAGATGCTCGAAAGAGTTACGGGCCCGTAAGTATTACCCTAAGGGACTTTTACCTCGTAGCGCCTCTAAGGGAGATGCTCAAACCGTTTTCTCACTTGCTACGGGACCGCGAGGCTAAGGGTGGTCGGGAGCACCCTTAACTCCTTAAGGGAGTGAAATTTGAAGCGGCTAGAGATCAACAAACAATAAATTACAAGTTGTATCACTATACTTTATGTTTATTGTGTATTATAGAGCCATTTCATGCTTGCCTGATTGAAATGTGATGTGTTTATTGCTTCATTGACTCCATATATATCATATTTAACATACAATCAGGGCCGGATTTAGGAGTGGGCATAGTGGGCAGCTGCCAGGGGCCCCCCACAAAATGGGGCAATCTGCCAAGCTGGGGCCTGGGATCTCCACATATTAACATTTTTTTTCTTATTTATTTATTTACTTAATACTTCCTTGTATATATATATATAATAAATATTTTTTAATCAAGAGGCCTTAATTTATAATCAAATTAATAATTTATCTTATATCCAACTGTCTATAGCGGTAGTGTTGCTTGATTGCCCATGGCCACATTTCTAGGTTTAGAATGGTCTCCCTCTAACAGATATTAGGGAAAACGGGCACACTCGCGGGTTTAAAGGGGGTTTAATGAGCGACCCGTGGCTGATTTTGAGGTGAGTTTTTTTAGTATTTTTTTCTTTTTCGATGTAATATTTCGCTACCAATTAATGATTTCGGGGTGTCCAGAATACACAAAGAGTGTGCTAGTAAGTCACAGAATACTGAGATATGTTATATGTGATGAAATGAAGTAATGAAGTAAACTCATGTCACAGAATGACGTAAGTGTTTGTTTACATAAAAGTGGCGTTGTATCATCGTATGGATGATCACTACAATGGGATTTTAACGCATTAACTGCCTATTGGGCCACCGGTGTACCGAGCACATCTTTCTTTCTTTGCGAATTGGTACATCCGTGGCCCGAATAACCCTTTTTAAAAACTTTTGCAAACATGAGTACATAGCAATTTTTATGTACTTTTGTATTTATTATGGCTATAAAGGTTTTTGCAACGATATCAGGTAATAAAAAATATCATAATTGTGTAAATTAGTCATTATGATTACCCCAAAATCCTTTTCCTTGTTCATCAATTTTTTTATTTTACTATGTTTTCATATGATAATGTGATCCTAAAAGCATTATAATCAATATGAAAATAAAGCAGTTATCAAATAAAAACATGCAAATGCATTCTTTGCTTTATAAAGCAAAATTAAACATGAAATTGGGATGCATTGATAACATAATATTATTTTAAAACAATACATGCTTCCAAAATGCATATAAAACTTGTATCACAAAGTGTAAGGTGTATTCATTTTACAAGAAAATTTACAATCATTACATAATGCAGCAGTAGTAACTGTAGAAGAAAATACCATGAAACTCACGAAATTAGTTCCGTAAACAAAAATAAAAAAAAGCTAAATTAAATTTGATCCGAATGGTAATCGTTTCCCAATTTCCCTGCATTTCCTTAGTATGAGGCATATTTTTCATTGAAACATGAAAGGCAGAGATGTGGCTGACCATCACATGCACTGCAGAAGAACTCTTCTAGCCTTGTTGAGGCCACCATGTATCCTTCTCCTAGTGATATCTTTTCGTAACATCCTCTGCATCTTTTCCTTGTGCTTCCTTGTGTATCCACAGGTGTGGATGATCCATACATACATAGATAGATCAAAAAGTAAAAGAAAAACAGAAGAAAAAGAGAAAAGTGCTGAAAGTCTCCACCACAGTGATGCAACATTTTTGGAAGCTAATTCAGCAATCCAAAAAGACGCAAAAAATGTCAGTCGCAAATGCACACCAGGTATGTTTGAGCGAAGGAATCAAAATGGGGAAGTTACAAAGCGTTCTTGGCTATGTCTATCTCCAGAAAATGGGCGGGTCTACTGCTTCTATTGCAAGCTAATGGGTGCTTCGAGATCTCAGTTTACATCTGATGGTTCTGTGACTGGGAAAAAACGCCATAGGGTTGCTGGCCATGAACAATCAAAGGATCACATTCAAGCAGTTTTTTCAGCAACAAGCGTGCAATGAGAGTTGGAGGTGTTAGACTCAAAGCTAACAACACAAGTGGATCAAGTTGAGCAGTATTGGTGTAGTTTTTTTAAACGACTGATTAGTGTGTTAAAATTTTTATGTGAAAGAGGCCTAGCTCTTCGAGGAGATGATGAAATAATTGGATCTCCTCATAATGGAAATTATTTAGGATTGTTAGAGCTTTTGGCAGTGCATGTTGATTTCCTCAGGCAACACATACATAATCATGCCAGTCGGGGCAGTGGCCATACAAACTATTTATCTTCAACCATCTGTGAAGAAATCATCAGACTAATAGGCAATGAAGTACTCAAGGAAATAATTGCACGTATAAAGCGTCCAAAATATTACTCAATTTCCTCGATTCAACACCTGAAGGTCATGTTGATCAACTAACACTGATCTTCAGATACATGGAGCATGATACACCTGTAGAGGGGATTTTAAAATGTTTACCAAACAAGGACACAAAGGCTCAAGAAATGTTTGAAGGTTTGATGAAATTTCTAACAGGGCTATGATATTGACATTCAAAAAATTTTTCGTGGGCAATCATATGATAATGCAACATCTATGAGTGGGAGATACAATGGGGCTGCAAGCCAAAGTTGCAGCTGGAAAATCATCATGCAGTTTGGATACCTTTGCAGGTCACTCATTAAACCTGGTTGGAAAAGCTGCAGCTGAAAAGTTGTCAAGCAGCTATCTCATTTTTTGATTTTCTAGAGGCCATTTATGTGTTCTTCACAGCTTCTACATGTCGTTATGCAATTCTTAGCGATTTACTGAAAAATGTAGAATCTGGCCCAGTGCTGTACCAAAAAGGATTTCTCAACAAGAGGTCCTGTCGAGCTGTTGCATGAAAGCAATTGTCCAAGGATATGTCTCAATCCGTGAAGCACTTGCTAAAATAACTAGTGATGAGGAGATGAGAAAAACTCGTTATGAAGCCAGCAGTCTCCTTGAAAGATGGGCAAGCTAGAGATAGCCATTTATGCTGTTTTTTGGCATGCCCTTCTTGGTAGAGTTGATGCCACAAGCCACGCATTGCAGGATCCCAAAACTTGAGTTGAACACAGCAGTCGCAATGTTTAGTCCTTGGAATGTTTTTTTACGTGAAAAACGAGATCGCTTCCATGTTTATGAGGAGAAGGGGAAAGAATTGTTCAGGAACCGAGGAATATTTTACAGACACTTTAAACGCTAACGTAATGTCCTACTCAATCCATTTGGGTTATGGACGATCTGAAGAAGCATCACTCTCCAGTCAGAAGCATTTCGCATACAGAATTTCCTTCCAGCAATTGATCAGTTCCTGAGTTCATGGATCAACGGTTTAAGGCCTATGGCCTATGAAGAAATCTGTTAACTTTTGGATTCTTGGATAAACTGCAATCATTGAATTGTGATGAAATTGAAGCAGCTGCAGCGGGAAAATTTGGGTTGCTGAGTACAAGAATGATCTGGATCAAACACTTGGAGTTGACTAGTGCAGTTTGCAGCCTTCTTTTCTCAATTCTCAAAGACGAAGATGTAGAGAAATTGAGGCACATTTCCTTTACAAGCTGTTGAATACAAGAATGTTGTAGATACATTTCCAAATGTTGAAAAATGTTGTGGATGTACTTGTCTCATGGTTACAAATTTTTCTGGAGAACGTCTTTCAGTAAAATGAAATTTATCAAAAACAACTTCGTACTACCAAGTGTCATGACAGGCTTAGCCACCTAGCCTTTATGAGCTTGAATATCAGAGCTGGGGGCGCCTTTAATTTTTTCAGGGGCGATGACTTTGCGACTTTCCGCCGGGGCCTGGTGCCCACTGCGACTCTGCGACTCTATTTTTGGCCCCCCCAGTGCGACTTGCGACTTTGCGACTGCGACTTATTTTTCCCGGTGCGACTCCGCTAAATTACAAAGTAAACTTTAGCGCGATAATAGAAACATGCTTTTATAAGGCAGAAAAACACTATTAGACACTTGCTAGACAGAATTATGTCAGAATGTACCTACACTGCTTAACCTATTCTATTAGTGCCGAGTGGCAATTAAGTGAATTAACGATACAACCGGTATGCGGTCAAGTGCCATACGACTTTGCCGCATTCCGAATGCCGCGCTAATGCCGCGGCAATTTCTTTCAAAAAAAGTCGTCTTTGTTCCTGTTCAAAGTCGGGGCAAAAGTCACGGAAAATTGGCGGTGCGACTTTGCTTAGTCCATATTTTTCAAAACGTTTGCGACTTCGAAATTCATAGTGCGGCAAAGTCGCAAAGTCGCAACTCGGTGCCGCAACGCCCAGCTCTGTTGAATATGACATCCTCAGAGAAACTGACTTCCATGATTTGATCAAAATCTTTGCAAGGGCTAGATCTCGTAAAGTGCCACTGCCAGTTCTGTAATTAAAAGTAGTTACTGGTATTGTAAAATTTATTTTTTTCATTTGCAGATACAGTAAAAGCCTTATAACTCGGCACGATAGGGGCTCTGACCCTTGCCGAGTTATTCAATGTGCCGAGTTATGCAATGTCCTCCTCTGATATGGGTTTATAAAAAAAAAAAAAAAAAAAAAAAAAAAAACATTACTGTAAAAGCATAAAAACTACACTTACCAATGAACGGGTAGCAGCAAGCATGTAATCCAAGGAGAGGGGAGCCTTGTTGTAACATGTAGAAGATGTTAGGGGGTGTCGCATTTTAACACTGGTATCACTTTAATCACTTTATAATCACAACTCTGTACTGTATTTTATACAGTACTGTACCTGTACAACTTAATTTTACATCACTTGAGCACTTAATTACTGCAACACTATGCCCTGTCCATTAACTCTACCTTCGACTGCGAGTGCATGGGAGGACCATGGGAGGACAGAGGGTGGCATGAGCCTCTAATTACAGGCGTCACTATAAGAATCCTGCCTGCACCACCACGGGCGAGGGCCAACCACCACAGCCCTCGAGTGAGCCTCAAAAAAAAAAAAAAACCTGGTCTTTGCCATGCCGAGTTAGAGTTATATCAAATTCCGAGTTATACAGTGCCGAGTTATAAGGCTTTTACTGTATATGGAAAATGTAGATATGCATCATAGATATTCAGACTAGTGTTGTAAACAGTAGCTATTGCTTACTTTGCTTATAAATATAACTGATAATCAATCCCTTCTCTATTGTATACATTGCTAAAGTTAATATACTTTCTCAATTTAGCTATGCTGATTGTTTCAAAATGCTCCTAAAAAAGGGTAAAATTTCAAAAAAAATCCCCGGACCCCCCAGCTGCTCGGCATCTCATACTTTGTAAAATTTTGTAATGAAAGGGGGCCCCCACACAGAGGCTGCCCAGGGGCCTCCACAGGTCTAAATCCGGCCCTGCATACAATACCTATAGTACTTGTAATAAATTCATATCGGCAAACCTATATATTAAATATATATATCGGTCGACTTCTTGAATCAAAACGTATAGTTCATCATACAAGTTTGGCCGCTATAATGATCCGGTGGTGGTGGTGGTATCAAATGTCTGACGTACTATATAGTACACACGCACGTATACACACAAGCAAGGATATTATAAAGTTATACTATCCTTGCACACAAGTGTCACGTGTGTCACAGTGAGGTGTTAGCCTCCCCGTGTGTCTTGTCTGACCTAAAGAGCGAACGCGCAGTTCTCGTCCACTATAACAGAGTACCGCCAGGGCCACGGTACGGCATCGTACGGCGCGGGCCAGCAGTGGGCTTATAGATACTAATTTTGGGCACGCGAAGACTAACCTATGATCAGCGCATCAAGGTATACCCTGGGGACGTCTCTGTAGTAATCAGTGGGAGAATATTACGTTGAAAGGCTAATGTGGCAGCTATGTATTATCGTAACAATCTGGCGATAGTGAGCTAAAATCGGCCCTAAATTTTGGAAAAACAGCCGATCTTAGCTCAACACCGGCAAACTAGTTTTTAGGTTTTGGTTGTTATGTTTAGGTCTGGCTTAGGTTAGGTTAGGTTTATGAAGGTTGTGTTAAGTTTTGTAGAGTTATTTAGGTTAAATAAGCGTCCGCGGGACGATTTCCGAAAGAGGCCGATTTTAGCACAACAGCTGTTGCGGCATTTGAAGTCTCTTTAAATTTATTTATCGGGCTCCCTGACAGCTGAGAGCATGATGATTGGCTAGATAAAGCCGCGTCATGCGAGGCGCTGCTCGGTGATCGGTTAGCAGAGTTAGCACTCTGCTGCCGCCTCCCCAAAATGACCAGTTTACCCTCCCCCCCCAACAGACGCCCATGAATCTGTAAACCAAACACTGACAATTAATATCGATAAAAAGAGGGAAGAGTTGAGTTGAGTTGGCCAAATGATATTTGAATACATGCAGTTGTCTATAAAGTGGGGTTCGAGGACCTTAGGGGGGGCCCTGATCACCCCCAATCCAGGTCAGATCCTTGTCCCTCCACATAGTCCCTCCATTTGAAGAAAATAAAGATGATAAAGACCTGTCATTCTAGTCTGCAAATTGATAGACACCTTGCATAATGCTTCCGGACCCCTAAGAAAAGATTGTCTTCACCATGGCTCCACCATTTGTGAAAGAAAAAGCTAGTTACCGTACTACTTGAGTAAACATCACAGGTATAACATGCATACAGTATGTTCTTTTAGCTGATAACATACGTATATGAAACTTAAAAAAGGTCAACCTCATTTTTGTATGAAACTTATTACTATTAAAAAAAATACCTATATACAGTAAATCCTCAATTTATTAAGTCTCAGCATATCAAATTCTTGATGCATCGATGACCCTGAGCCTGAACCCAGTTTTCATTGTGTCTGGAAACTCGCTCTCAATTCGCAACATTTTCCTGTTTTAAGGACTTATGTAATGTTAGGAGTGGCTTCCAAGGCACCTTCTCTCTCTACCTCATATTCAGGAAAGGCAAAGAGAAAAAGAACTGTCAGCTGCAAAGAAGTTTGAACTTAATCATGAGGGAGCTAGGGCTTTACTTATGGAGCTCAAGAAGACAACTTTCTTGACATTATAAAGGCTACGGACAAAGTGAAGGATGTTATGAAGAGAATGGAGAGCAGGAAGATGGTTACGGCAACATTGATGATATGAAAGCTTCCCTAGAGAAGCCAGGATGAGGCAGTGTATAAGTAGCACACTCAAGGGACAGTGGGGGATGTTCCTGTTTATATCTTTGACAGCCAGCATGCTGCACATACTGCTATACATTTGGGCCATAAAAACTAATTTTTTACTATTTATGTAGTGGTGGGTGGCTATAAGCAGTTCTGTAAGTGCTACAGAATGGTGCACAAAGCCATCATAAGAGGGCTGACAAGTGTTGACATGGAAGCTGTGGACCCAAATAATTTTTTAAAAATTATAAAAAAAGGAAATTCCCTTTGAAAAATTTCCCAAATTTTAAAACGCTGACAAGCGGGGTTTTTTAAATATGTTTTTAGTTTAAATTTTTGGTGCAAGTAAAAAATTTTCAGTTTTTTTAAAAAACCTTTGGGACTATAAAACTCGGTCCCCCCCAAATTTAAATTTAAAATAATAGGGGTCAATTTTTACTTCCCTAAAAACCGTACAAAACGGGACAAGGAAATCAAAAGATGATATTGTTTAAAGTAATTGCTGTTTCAAAATTTATAATACTATAATTTTGGGTTTTTTAAAAAGGGAAATTTTAAAAACCCTTAAAACGGGAAACTTTTAATTTAGAAAAAAAAAAAAAAAAAAAAAATTTCCCAGGGCTTTAATTACATGACAAATCAGCACTTAGTGGCTACTTAGAAACTCCTTAAAAGGTTTTTTGAGCCAGTCAAAAATAGCAAGGTACCGGGGGAAAATTAGTCTACATGCATATACAGGGATTTCCCCTTTATGGGAAATCTTTACCCCTAGTACTGGAATAGGGAAATTTTTGGTATAAAAAAAAGGTAAAAAAAAGTTAAAGCCCCCTTAAATTTGACATGCTTTAAAGAATTGCAAAAAAAATTCGCTGAGTGAAAGTCTGATGTACGAAAAAAGGGCCATTTTTAGGGAAAAATTCTTTATGTGTGTCAAAGGACAGTAAAACTTTTAATTAAAAAAACCCTTGTACTATCAAGGTAATTTTTTAAAAAAAAACAATAACCCTAGCACCTTTTCAAAACCCAAACACTCCAATTTGGCAGGCAAAAAAAAAAATCACCTAAGAGGGGAAAACCCTTTTTAAGACAAAAACTAAACTAAAATAAAAATGTCTATACAGTGACTTTCCCTAATGGTTAAACTTTGTAGAATACTGAAGATTTTTTTACCAAATATCAAAATTTGAACACATTTAAAAAACCCTTTGAAACATTTCTCAAAATATGGGGGCATTACTTTGGTCATTCATTCACAAAAAAAAAAAACTGAAATCAATCTTTACAGGAACCCAAAACTATTTTTTTAAACCCCAACCCACCATTGAAATCAAATTACCAAATACTAACCCAACAAAAGCTGGGCATTTAAATACATTGAAGTTTTTAAAAATTTAATACAAAAAACATGGGAAAAAGTTTTCTAAATAATTTTTACGAATGTATTTAAATATTTAAATACTAAATAAATCAATTTATTTAAATAAAATTTGAAAATTTACATTTTAAATACCCCACAAATTTTTTTAACATGTACGAAAAAAAAAAATTCTTGGGTTTTCCTTGTTTTTGCTTTTTCCTTAAAAATTTTCCCTTTCCCCGGGCCTAAATTTTCCCTTTAAAATAGGGAAAACTTCCTGAAAGTGGAAAAACGGGTTTCACTGTAAATCAGGTTTGATTCCCGGGATTGTTGGGGGGAATTTTAGGGCCCAAAAATTAACTGAAAAAAAAGTATTAAATTTTTGTAGAGTATTAAATAAAAATGTATTTAAATACCCCATAAAGAATTTAGATATTGTTTTAAATACATGAAAAAAAGGGTATTTATAAATACAGTTCTAAATAACAAAGGGTTTTTTAAATAAAAAATATTTAAATACTGCCCAGCTTTTGCCCCCAATATAGAACAAAAAGTATTGAAAGGGAAATTTTCAGGTACTTCCAAGAAAAGGGAAGGGGAAAAAATAAAAGGAAAATAATGCCAGAAATGTGAGAGGACAGCCCCCCTGTTAGATGAGAAGACAGTGGTAGAGTATGGGAGTGAGAGAGGGAATGTAAAATGAAAGGATCAGAAGATGTGAGAATGAGGTGCATGACAGAAGAAAATGGAGTCGCTTCTGTCATGGCCAACCTCTTAAGGGAGTTTCAAGATACAAGTATCAATATACACTAGACTAGACTAGACATACTCACACTACAAAGCAATTCTACATAATAGTCTATGTCACACATTAAACATTGAGGCATCACCTTCCCTTACAGTGCTCACTTTGGGCCCAAGGCGTCTCTGCAGCGTCATATATAACTGCTGTAGCGTTACCAGGAAAGTAGTGCCCTTGTTCTTCTTACCGTATATGTTGAGGTATATTCCAGCGATGACAAGTACACCACCCCAGACATACCTGAAGCAAATCATTTATGATACACATTGTTACAAGCAAAACTGAAACCAGAGATAAATTATTTGAAGATACATAATGTGAAGTATATAATTATTATGTAGCAGACTTGAGATCCTAACCTAAACAAACAGCCTTAAACTTACTGTATGGTGAATGGTTTGCTGAAGAAGATGAAAGAAAGGCATATAGTGAGTGCCTTGCGACATGTGGTGATGGTGACAGCAAAAAGGGCACCATGCAGGGTGACTAAAGTGAGGACCACCTGTACACCACAGAAACCCGCTGCAGACAGCATCATCCCACGCCCATACACCTCCCATGGAAACTGTTGGCAAAGCATGTTCAGTTATTTCTTCATGGATAGTACAGTATAACCATGAAGTGACAGAGTAAAGCGGCTATTACACGGGCACTTTTCTGCTCAGTAAGCAGTGCTCAGTGAGCAGTTTTGAGGATTTTGCTCAATGAAAGCCTGTTTGGTTGAGCAAACTGGGAACTACTTCGAAGCTATTTTTGCTCGTCATTTTGAGTGAGCAAAAACGTTTTCTATTATAAAGGACCGAAATTAGTGGATGACTATATTATTTATTGCAAGATCATTTTCTTCTAAAACTCTCAAGACGACTACATGCCTGCTGACTGGACAGACGAGATGGAAAGCTTACTGATTGACTTAGTTCAGGCACATCCTACAATATGGAACATATATAGCCCTTTATTTGTTAAAAAAAACATTAAAAAAGAAAACATACACCCTCAATACCTAAGAAGCCTGACCTTCCAAGTCATTTATTTACGGTGATACACAGGCGACAGGTGTGTTGCGAGGCCGTACAGGTGTGTAGTGACAGGTGTGGTGTATATGGTAAAGCGAGAGAGGCTAAGAGTGCAGTGTTAGCCCCCGAGTGTGTGTGTCTGACCTAAAGAGCGAACGCGCAGTTCTCGTCCACTATAACGGCGTCAGCCCCGTACCGCCACGGCCACGGGTACGGCGCGGGCCACAGTGGTCCATAGAAGCTACTCTCAGGGATTACAGGAAGTTTAAATGAATAAAAAACCTTTGGCCTAATCAAAAAAAACTTTCTTAATTAGGTATATTGAATTGAAAGTATTTAGTTTCGTACACTGATTTTGAGTATTTTCGTACATACCTGGTGTCATTTCGTAACTCTAGTAGTCAAGTTCAACTCTGCGCTGAGTGTACGAAACGACTATGGTTTCAACAACTTTTGGTAATAATGGACGAGAGTTTTGCGGTCGTTTTCAGAGACACCAACTATTTTTTCTTGGCCTACAATAGGTGCTTGTTCTAATGGAGATAGTTTTATTTTGCGCAACCCCCACCCCCCCAATTTTTTTTTTTTTTTTTAATAATAATGAAACCTAACCTAACCTTATAGGTTTTAATGAAACTTAACCTAACCTTAAAGGTTTTAATGAAACCTAACCTAACCTTAAAGGTTTTAATGAAACCTAACCTAACCTTATAGGTTGTAATGAAACCTAACCTAACTTAACCACAAGGTATACTTTTTTTTTTTTTTTTTTTTGCGCAAAATAAAGCTATCTCCATTACAACAAGCACCGCTTATTAGGAAGCGCTATGATCATTTGTATCATAACCGCACTCAGGTCTGTATGCATTTTGCTCATCAAAACACAGATCACCGTGTAATAGTTTCGTTGAGCAGCTCAGTGAAATCTGCTCAGTGAGCAGAAAAGTGCCCGTGTAATAGCGCCTTAATGGCACTCATCAACCCACACTACCAGCAGAACACAATAATGTTGTTGTTCCATCTTACAGGGTATAACAGAAATCTCCCAGACATAACACTGCTTCAGACTGTCAAAATGACTAATTAATTATCTTTTTATATTATTATTCTAAAACAATGCTGTTCCGGTGATGGATATGTAGGAACCCCCAACTTTCTTCTCCTCTGATACACAGCTCTTGATCTCATGAAAAAATTATGCTGGCTTAAAGTCTATCATAAGAACATAAGAAAGTTAGGAAGCTACAAAAGGCCGTGAGACATACACGTGGTAGTTCCTGTTACTTAATACTACCTACATCCACCTTTCATCCCCATCCATGAAATTTTCTAGCCTCCTTTTAAAACTTCCCTATTGACTCCGCACTAGCTACCTGACGACTGAGTCCATTCCAATCATTTACTACCCTATGAATCATTTACCATCTTATTCCAATCATTTACCACCCTATCAGTGGAAGGTGCTGCTTTGAATCCTAATAACCCCATTTATGGCAAACATAAGCAGCTGTTAATATTCATGTAAGAGTGACACTCTGGATCACCTGCAGTGTAAAAAATAAACAATTCATCACTTACTGCTTACAATTAATCACTGCAACACCTTACCCTCACTGATTCCCTCATCACCATCTCCAAAGAAATTTTCTATACCACAACCCATTGGTAACCCCACATATCATATCAAAATCATTGATGAGAATAGCCTGATTACCACTGTTCAGAAGGTGTGAACATTTGTAAGCTACAGTCAGGTACTTAAGTTAATTACATAACAAAGTCATAAGAATTACAGTTCACCTGGGCTGCAAATAATGCTGCAGACTTCAGCTGGTTTGTTACGAAAAGGCCAGCAAAGATGATAATGAAGCCAAGGCTGTAGGAGTAGAGTACAACATGAGTTGCTCCTTCACTGTACTTCTTGATGGCTCCTTCCTGAACATTGCCAATGACCGCATCACACAGGAGCGCCAGACTGACCAATGCTACACCTATAGATAGAATAACACACAATTATTTACACAACTGTTCTTTTCATTGATTGAATATACTGATGGGAAAAAAGAAGTTGATTTTGCGTACATAAGCATTCCCCTTTGTTTTTGTTTTCATTCTTTCAAACAAATTCAGTCATAATGGAGAGAGGACTTGAGGACCTTAGTGTCAGAGGCAGTGCTTTTTTTTTCTTTTTTTTATTTATTAATATGTCTGGCACATTTTCCCTTTTTAGCATTAAATCAATTATTTTGTATTACCACCATTGATGCCAGCAGTACTTTTTGGATATAGTACCGCTAGTGGTACTGCCAGCACTTTTGATAAATATACTTAGCAATAACAGTAATAAATACTTTTAGGTGAGAATGTATAACTTTTAGATAAAAAGTGTCTAACAGTGACAATGAACGCCGACAGATTCCCTCATGACCGACGAATTGCTGAATAGCATCATACACCTAAATTAGTTGAAACATGTTCAGACCCCCTTTTCTAGTCACACATCACTAAGGCCAAGGCACCAGTTTTAACGGATTCAAACATGTATCTCTGGTTGATACACCACATTACTTCCAGTGCCAACTGCTGTACCATTTTGTATTCAGTTTGCTTCAAGCTGCCATGCTATGTGGAAATATGTCAGTAAGTGACATATATTTGTGAGTCAGTCTTGGACACCTTGTGAAGGTGGAAGTTGAGCATAATTATATATATGGGCAGCAAACTTTAAAAAAAAAAAAATGAAGAATAGTGAACACATGCAAATTCAAAGAGAAAAATATTAAGTTTTGTATAGGCTGAGCAATTGTAATAAGTACCAATAATGCTACCGCTGGTGCTTTTCAAAAGCTGTAAGGCTATTACTACTGCCAGCAACTACTGATTTTAGCAAGTATTGCATCACTCACTTTTTAGTTAAAAACATCACTTACTCATCTTTGCTTAGCGTGCACTAAAACACCATAAATTGATAAACACCATCACTAATATGACAATCTTAATTTTCTTTCACTTGTCATAGCATGCATCAAAACCAAATATTTCTATTTACACTAGAATACATATGGTTTCAGCACTAAAGAAAGGCATATTTTACCTCTGGCAGAAAAATTTGGTTGAACTGTGGAGTCTGCGAGAGTGAACCAGATCAGTCCCACACTCATACAGACGCAAGCTAAAACTTCAGCAAATGAGTAACGTTTACCAAGTATTAGAACTGACCCAATCATCACTGGTATTAACTTGCATGACTTGAATATTACCTGAAATTTACAAAACAGGAGTTATATGGAGCATAATATGATATTGTGTAAACAAATTATTCTAACCTATTTAGTGTAAAGATTAAGTGCCCTCCCAAGTTAGTCAAAACTGCAAGAAAGTATAATATAAATATATATATATATATATATATATATATATATATAATATATATATATATATATATATATATATATATATATTATATATATATATATATATATATATATATAATAATATATTATATATATAAGCTCAATGAAAAAAAAATACATACATCATCATCATCACTATTTAGAAAGGTGGGTTCCATATTCATATGGATAAGCCTTGCTCACCTGATGGCACCTTACTAAAAGGCACTGTTAAAGTGTAAAAATGTGTCTGAGAAGAAGAGGACCTCACCACAAATCTTCTTTCATTTATGTACTGACATTCAACATTCCACCTCAAAATATTAAATGTGCTTCAGCCACTTATTCTCATCATTCCTTCTTACCATGCTTTTAAACCAATACAATTTTCTTAACCTCAATACTTCAATGATGCACATGAAGCCTACATTATCCCTTTCATATGCATGGCAAAGCTGATGTCAGGGAGGTCTTGTACATCTCTGATCTTCTATAATCTGCACCTAAACACTGCATGGTTACCTTATGTTCCATTCTCTGTACAAACAACACTCACCCAGATAATAGTGCAAGGCCTCATTCCCAATCCCAATTAATTCTATTCTTGCCTCCATTGTTTGGTTTTCAGTGCATGCACAACAAATAATATAACACTTAGATATAAGACTTGAAACAGCAAAATGTAACAAGGGAATCGTACCTGATAATTATCAAAAGAAAAGTTCACTAGTCATGCACAAAATATTTCTGTTAAAAAGATGCATGAAATTAATCTTAATTTAACTTAACTTTTAACATACCTGAGTAGGATAATTCAAGTATCCAACAAATGAGTTAGAGAGTCCCATCGTGCCAACAGTTAATAAAGCAATGGCAACATAAGTCCCCAAAGGTATTCTGTGAAGATGACTATTTATTTTGACAGTAAATACATTAACCATCCATACACAGAGGTCATTCCTTCACGAAGACTTATGTATGATGCTTAACCTGTCTAAGTGAGTGGTATTACAGGTGCTTCATGGATTATGTAACTGCCATTTGAATTAATGTGGCACTGAAGCATACCTAACATCTCTATTTTGTTCCAAATTTAATGTTCTATGGACTGTGGAAATGTATCTCTCTGAAATAAACTTACATGGATCATTAACTCACTGCACAATATATGCAACATATATAAAGCATTCAAGATATATATATATTTATTAGACACTAACTTTCTGAGATATCCCTCGCGAGACAACAGTAACTGGAGGAGGGCAAACAAGGTGTAGTAAGCAAACTGTATTAGCGTTAGGTACCCTCCATAGGGCTGCATGCCTTCCAGGGTGAAGATCAGTTCCTAGGGGCTAATACATAATCTTTTAGTAATATTTGCCCAGCAATTGTACATGTAGTTTCATTTGTAATTAATACATTTTAATTAATAATTAATACATTTGTATACAATAATATCTATCTATCTATTCCCTCTCCTCTCCCTCCCTGATTACTCTTACACTGGCAGCTATACTAACTTTATACTATTCCACATTACTACTAGTCATATTACTATACTACTTTATTAATAACTTATACACTTTAGTACTACATACTACTATCTATCTATCCTACTACTACTCACTCTATACTACTACATACTTACTACTACTACTACTACTACTACTACTACTACTACTACTACTACTACTATACTGACTATACTACTGATTACTACTACTACTATACTATACTACTACTATTACTACTACTCTACTATACACTACTACTACTATACTACTGTCTACTAATACTAACTATATACTACTAACTACTACTACTACATGTTACTACTACTACCTACTACTACTACTACTACATATACTACTACTAACTACTACTACTACTACTACTACTACTACTAACTACTACTACTTACTACTACTAATCTACTACTACTACTACTACTACTACTACTACTACTAACTACTACTACTACTACTACTACTACTACTACTACTATACTACTACTATTACTACTACTAACTACTACTACTACTACTACTACTACTACGACTACTACTACTACTAACTACTACTACTACTACTACTAACTACTACTACTACTACTACTACTACACTACTACTACTACTACTACTACACTTATCTACTACTACTACTACTACTACTACTACTACTACTACTACTACTACATAACTACTACTACTACTACTACTACTACTACTACTTACTACTACTACTACTACGACTACTACTACTTACTACTACTACTATACTACTTTACTACTACTACTACTACTCACTACTACTACTACTTACTACTACTACTACTACTACTACTACTACTACTACTACACTACTCTACTACTACTACTACTACTGTAACTACTACTACTACTACTACTACTACTTACTACTACTTACTACATACTACTACTACTACTAATACTATACTACTGACTACTCTACTCTACTACTACTACTACTATCTACATACTACTACTACTACTATACTACTACTACCTATACTACTCTACTACACTACTACTACTACTATACTACTACTACTAACCTAACTACATACTACTACTACTTACTACTAACTCACTCTAACACTACTAACTTCTACTACTACTGCTACTACTAAACTACTACTAACTACTACTAACTACTACTACTACGACTTACTACCTACTAACTACTACTACTACATACTCACTACTACTACTACTACTCTACTACTACTACTACGACTACTACTACTACTACTACTATTACTACTACTACTAACTACTACTACTACTACTACTACTATACTACTGTACTACACACTACTACTAACTACTACTACTATACTACTGACTGACTACTACTACTACTACTACTACTACTGTACTACTACTACTACTACTACTACTACTACTACTACTACTACTATACTATACTACTACTACTACTATACTACTACTACTACTACTACTACTACTAACGACGACGACGACGACGACGACGACGACGACGACGACGACGACGACGACGACGACGACGACGACGACGACGACGACGACTACTACTACTACTACTACTACTACTACTACTACTACTACTACACTACGACGACGACGACGACGACGACTACTACTACTACTACTACTACTACTACTGCTGCTGCTGCTGCGACTACTACTACTATTACTACCACCATCACCAACATTTAAAATAGAGATAAATCGATAAAAAAGCATAGTCAAATATCTTAAAAAGGACACATACAGTTTACAGTTTCCGCGTCTCGCTCCTAAACAACAAAGGAAAACTGCAGCATTACTTGCATGTATACGGCAGACTACCCTATTTTTATTATTCATTAGGGAAAATTCTTCGTCCTCCAATTCGTGACCTAAAAGACCTCTCTCCTGTAATGGAATCCCATCCTCCTCCATTTCATGACTTAGACTCTCTAATTCATGACGCAGGACCTCGTTCCTTCTTTATACATTTCATGATGAGAAACCCTGACTTTCTCGCAGTCTCTCACACATTCCACAAACAGGGCGCGGTCTTTTTTGCAGCGCGTACCAAAACAAAAATTTGGCCTAAAATCCTGCCTGCGCCACCACGGGCGAGGGCCAACTATCACAGCCCTCAAGTGAGCCTCCAGGGCCTACCGTCCGAGCCCTGGAGGTCACTGCCTACAGGCGCTATAGGCATGGATGTAAAATTTACCCCGCTCCCTCCCTTGATCAGACATTCCAACGTAGAACCCAGGGATACTATAGCTTTAAGGAATAACTATGATAGCGGGAGTATATCACTGTTTGTCCTTCCCTCCCCTAGAAGAGGTGTAGCGGATGCCCTAGTATACTGTACAGTGTCTCCTAACAAGGGTCATGCGATATAATTGATTACAGCTTATCAAAATAGTAAATCTCATGTGATGTAGCTACTTTCAATCTAGGTCACAGTAGATACAGAGGCTGAGGCTCCTGGGGACAGACGCAGCTGACTTGCTTCATTTAACGCGCACGGAATTGTCAAAACTATTTTCTTACCATACCTGAACGTGTCATCCACTTCCTCAAGGGTAAGGCCGCGTGTTTCGGGTAGCAGCACCGTTGTCATGAGGGCCAGGAGGAGACAAGAGCTGATGTATGTCCAGAACACCCCTTGCATCCCTATGACCTCCGTCATGATGGGGAACGTCTGGGCGACTGTGAACATAGATGTGAAGAGGACCACATACATGGTGGATACGGCAATGGCACGCACAGAGGTCGAAAAAATTTCTGATATTAGTATACTGAGCAATGCCTGGATTGCAAGCACGAAGGGCATGTACACTAGTAACGAGATAAGTGGCAGCCATCCTAGATTGGAAACGTCTATTCCTGTATTCTGAAGCAGGAAGTACACACCAAGAAGTAGGAGAGAGACGGAGCAGACCAGGCAGGAGGTCACCATCAGGACCCTACGGCCCACGCGTTCCACCACCAGCATGAAGACCAAAGTGCCCGCCACTCGCAGGCCTGCAATGGACACAGCGCTGCCATACGAATTGAGAGTTGAATTGGCGGCCTGGAAGATCGGGACGACGTAAGTGACAATGGACACATTGCCAGTGAACTGCGCCAGGACCGTCAAGATGGCCATGAACATTAGTCTGTAGAGGACGTTTGGTTCCCGCATCTGCTTCATCTGCTTCATCGTGCTCGTCTTGTTGACAGTAACATTATTGCAGTGATCCACGATAGACTGCAACTCTAACTTGGAGTCATAGTGTGGACCCCTGAGAAAGATCAGAGCATCGTGTGCCTCCTTGACGCGACCTTGAGTCACCAGCCAACGAGGTGAGTTGGGGAGGAACAAGAGGCCGATGAAAGTGGGCACGGTGGTGACGCAACCACACACCAGCATCACCTCGCGCCACGTCAGATCAAAGCAGCCTACCACGAATACCAGTAGGATCCCGCTCTGCCGCCCAATGTCGAGAAAAGACATCAGGCGTCCCCGTATCTCAGACTGTGTCACCTCCGCCAAATAGTTCGTCGAGGCAGTCCCGATGAGACCTTGTGTTATCCCCACTAGGGCGCGCAACAGTTGCAGGACCCACACGGCTGAGGTGAAGGACAT
>JACEEZ010002916.1:2500-10000 GCA_016584305.1 Chionoecetes opilio | reverse complement strand
CAATCTCCTGTCCCTGTCTACTCAGTGGACGATTATGCTAAAATTCAACTAAGATCCTTTCAGATCCTTCACAGATCAGTTCGAGGAAAACTTAAGGCTTCTCGTCAGGAGATGATGCGTAGACAGCATAGTAAGGCTGGTCCTGTTGCAATTGCCATAGGTGATTTTGTTATGAAACGTTCTCCTGAACGCCAAAATAAGTTGTGTTCTAAATTTTCAGGACCTTACTTGGTCACAAGTAAAATTAAGGGAAATAAATTCATACTTCTGGATCAAACTCATAATACTACGGACGTAGTACATGCTGATAGGCTAAAGAGAGTCAAGCTGAGCTCTCATGCACTGACCAAGCCCACAACTTAGGTCAACAGGCCTTAATGTTCTCATGTTTTCTTGTTAGCATTATGATTAGTAGTACAATACTATTTTTGTTAGTATTTTATTTTTAAGTTACATTTCATATCTGTGTATATGTATTTGGATGATGAAACCTTGGTTCCTTGGGCCAAGCAGAATTATGTCTGTGAGGACACAGTGAGGTGTGGCCGAGCGATGTACTGGTGGTATATAGCACATATTGTATGTAGACATGATGTGTAGATTTATCTAAGGGTGCCTTCTTACAAAGGACACATGTTAAAACTTAATTGGTAACTGAGGCGTAATGGCGTATGTTCCCGCCAGAGGATGTGCCCGCGGGCCTCGCGGCTAGCCAGGAGTGACTGGGGACCCTTGGGCTAGGGTTGACGTTGAGTGTACGACTCGGTGATTATATATACCTAAACACCCACAGTTTCTCAATCCACCTTATTGCGACTGCATATAGGGAGGGCCAAGTGGCCCCAGTACACAAGACCATGGGTGAATGACACACACACACATACACACACACACACACACACACGAATAAAAAAATTAATTGAAATATCAGAATAACGATATAATCTGCACTTTTCATATGGTTTTAAGTGTTAAGTAGGCTATATAATAAATAAATAAATAAATAGAAAAAAATAAAAAATATAAACAATATATATATATATATTATATATATATATATATATATATATATATATATATATACTATATATATATATATATATATATATATATATATATATATATATATATAATATATATATATTATATATATACATATATTTGTGTGTGTGTGTGCACTCTTTTAACAATAAGTACGTATGGTTTACCTGATTCCTGATCAGAGGTGGTGATGCATGACGTTCGTTCCTTGTAAGATCGATGCTTTCTGATTCTAATGTTTTGTTCTCTGTTCGCCCGGCGATCGTCCTTTTTTTCTGGGCGAGCTCGCTGACAGTATGCTCTTCTCCGGTCGTAGGCGGGATGCTCACCGCCTCTTCTCCTTCAGGTGCTGCAGAAACCTTCACGTCCTCCGGATTGATGACGTATGCCGGGTTAATATGGCCCTTAGATGAACTTCAGTGCCCGTAACTTCGTCTCCAATAGAACCATCGGTGGTGAGTGTTCACTTCAGCATCACAAGTTATGGCCATGGTTTGTTACCCTCTCAAAGATTGATCCTCGACAGTCGACACACACACACGGACACTCATTCATGCATAAACCATCGTATTCTATGGTAAAAAAGGTCACGCGTAGTACTGTTTAAGGTGAACGTGGGTTGATAGTGAGGGGGGTCAGAGGCTTGTGAGCGGGACGGAGGCCGCGGGACGAGTTGAGGCAGGTGTTTGGAAGGTGATGGCTCCTATGCTCCATGACCCTGTATATACGGGAGTGCTTGGTGGCAATTATACGCGCTAAAACCACTGATTATAAGGGGCATGTAAGAAAAATGAATACCCATCGACCACCTCCATCCTGGTGAAGTAGACATGATTGATAAGAAAAGAAAAAAATATAACTGAAATACTACTCCAATTTAAGAGTTTTTATACCACCTTGAGACACCACAGTGACAACTGTAATAGTGTTATTTCTTTCGCAGCGATACATGACAGGCTTGTCAGTTCTGTTTTTTTTGTATACAGTGGAATGTGTGTAAGTTTTAGTATGTTCTTGATGGCAGCTGTATTTTGTGTTATCAATGACATTAATATTTTTTTATTGATATTAATATTGATAGCATGGTTTATGGTGTCGTCAACTGTACTCCTACCTGACTCTTCTCAGATATTCTCTACTAAATCATCGTTTAAAATGGCCCCGTTCGGTAACACAGTAAAACATACGTCGTATAAAGTCAGAGACAGTCTCTTAGACCGTTTCTAATTATAGTCTGCACCGTGACGTGGCCCATGCAGGTGGGCGCCAATGATGACTGGCCAGATTCACGAGCAAACAAACCTGCGTGATGCAAGCCTCATTATTTACACTTCTTGGCCTTATTACCAAGCATAATGAAGGAATACTTGTGGCCTTACACTATTAACAAGGCTTTTCATTCCTGTACGGACTCACAAATTTGTTATATCATAGTAAGACATGCCGCCACGGATGCTGAACGCTTCCAGGAAGGTGTACTATGGACTCCTTTGGGAAACGCTACATTTGGAGAGGGCAAATTTTGAGAGGAGGAGATGTGGCAGGGTTGGAGGTAATTACTGACAGTTCACTGGACTTGTTAATCCCATACAGAAGGGTGACCTGCCCTCTCTCGCTTACCTTCACACACAACCACACACTCATAGGAGGAGAAAGGGAGGGAGAGGCGAGGAGCAGTGAAAGTTGTTTGTGGACCCTCTTGTCACTGTGTTCTCTAGCTCTTTGCCTTCGTGTCTCAGTGACATCAAAGAGCAGTGGAGCCTATACTATCTCAAGACAAAATCTCTTTTTCCTCACACAACACTGCATGATACTCATCTGTAGCTACCTACTATACCTCAAAACTCTATATGGACTTAAATCATGTAATTCTGCCTCGGAATATTGACCTGAGAAAGGGATGACAGGCATGCACAGTACTATCCAAGGATAGTATATAGAGGATAGGGGGGTGTGTGTTAAAGTTTGGAGGACGGACGCTGCGCCATCTTCAGGAAATGAATCGAAACACAGCAGCTTTTTAGGGGTGTCTTAAGTATTTCTATTTAAGCATCCCATACCCTGCCTTTTCGTTTATTCCCTTCCTATTACTTTATTCACCTTATATTTTGACTTTATATATAATTCATTAGAAGGTAAATAGAAGAACATAGTGATCAATTTCATTTTATTAAGGAATTCCATCAGCTAGACTTGACATCCAGTACATGCAGGACTGTTGCAATGTTGAATACCAGAAAATATTGGGCCAGATATCATAATCATGGACATATTACCAATAGGCAGATAATAATGGTATTGCAGTATGAATGACTCTTCTGTTAGAATCACCTACACAACGCAAAAACCAAAACAGATACTGTAATAATTGTAAAACATATTTAGCCTGACTATACCAAATAGAACAAACAAACAATCACCCCCACAAATATATATATATATATATATATATATATATATTATATATATATATATATATTATATATATAGATATATATATTATATATATATATATATATATATATATATATATATATATATAATATATATATATATATATATATAATATTTTTTTCTTCTCATTAAGGCAAGTCAACACTACCATTTATGTTTTCTGCACGATATTGGAAATGTAAAATAACAAGTGCCATACAGCTAATTTACACTAAATGATATCAAATTACTACAGATGCCAGACACATAGATGATACTTTAACATATCAACAATAAGGCAGATAATAATAGCACTGCATCTTTGGGGTTTTAAACGTATGCAATGGTCACAACTGGTGTTGTATTTCATTATGGAAGGCAAGGACAGATGCAAACGTTTCATACAGATGAAAAAGTGAGAACCAGTGTACAATGCTCTGCATTTTCTGCCATGCATGCCATAAAAATAAGATTTAAAGAAGAAGAAAATTGTTGGTAAGTAGGGTGTACTGGGAAGTATGAGATATATTGATAATTTGGTGATCTGCACGACAAGAGTTGTTTTAGGTTTTAGGCTATTTTAAACATAGGATGATACATAGGTATATCAGGGAGAAGAGGGAATTCACAGAATGGTTAGAAAGGCCTTATAAATTATATAGCCACATATGGGAGACTGAAAGGAGAGATAACTGATGCGAAAGTGGTTAGAGGCAATATCGAAAGCATGAATCACCTAGCAGTATTAATGAAATGAGGTGCATGACATATAGATGTTTCTGAAAACACTCCAGGGATAAGAGGAGAGGGGTTAGTCTTAAAAAGATTGATAATGAAAAAGTTTTGGGGATTACAGGCAGAAATTGGCGTATGAATTGAGTGGTATATCAGAGATATATAAAAAGAAGAGGTTCAAAATGTGTTTAGGTTCTTCAAAGAATGAATACTAGGTTAAGGAACAATTGGTGGGCCAAAGACTACTGTATACAGTAGTCTTTGGGTGGCACAGAGGTGAAAATAAGGAAACAAATGGCATGCCGGTGGACAGATGAAGTCAGCAAGTATAGATCATGAGGCATGCATATGTTTGCACTGTTGCACTCAACAGAGAAATGTGTCTGAGCATGTAAGGGATAGCAGGAAAACAGAGCACATGCAAAGGAGTGAAATGGGTTATCACAAAAAAATTGAAAGTGGATGAAAATTTTGGAAGGGATCTGAGTGAGATTTTAGAGAGAATGAAACGAGAGAACATATTTTAGAGAAATATTTGGAAGAGTACAGTACAAAAAGAAAGAAACTAGATGGATAATGGTGAAGAGATGCTGAGAGAAAATGAGGATGTCAAAAGGTGAATAGAATATTTTGAGGAATTAATGAGTGTTAATAATCCGCATGGAAGTAAAAATAAGAGACACCACAACATGGACAGCAAGCAATGGGATATTTGTGTTGCATGATGAGAGGACGTTGAGTAAGGAAGTGAAAAAGGGTATTAAGGGACAACATTACTTCCTGCAGTGACATATACAAGTGAGACTTGGACGTGGAATAAATACCAGAGGTCTAAGATTCAGCAGTGGAAATGAGTTATCTGAAGATGTGTTGACATGTGAAGAGATGGATGGAAGTATCATGTACACTCATATGTATTCATATTTCACCCCAAACGTTAGAACCACTGATTACTCCTGTGTGAGTTTTGGTAAATCTTCAGTGTCTGCAAACTCCATGGGGTAGTTTTCCAGACTTGTGGAGAGCAGTCAATCCCGAGAGATGAGTGTTGTGAATTTCTTTATGCTGAAGCAATGTCCTTGGCTGTGGGGTAGGTGTCATTGGAGCCCTGAAAGTTTCCAAATCTTGGTTAGGAAAAATATCATGACCAATACAAAACATCTTTTTCCCTTTCTTAATTTTCTATAAATTCAAATCCCATATTCAGTTGTCATCTTTTTAATCAAGCCAGAAACATATAATGCCACAGAGTATAAATGATATGCATAGTTCTAAACCCGAGGTGTTAAACTCATGGCCTGCGGGCCAAATGTGGCCCTTGGGATTGTCATAAGTGGCCCACGAGAGGATGGTAAAGTTTATCAGCCCGTGAAATTACGACAGTTATGAAGGAAAATATAATATAATTAATGTATGATTTTGTTGTAATTTTGTGTTAGTTTATTACGTAAAATTAATCAAAATCAAATAACGTATTCCAGTTAAGTCATCGTGTAAGGCTGTAAACTTCAGTCCTGCAAACATGTTACGTACTTTGTTGGCGCTCGAGACATTAACTAAAATAATAATTGGCCCTCGGAATATTTTGAGTTTGGCACTCCGGCTTTAAACGCTAATTTCTTGTATGCACACACACACACACACACACACTCAAAGTAAACCGTTACTATCCTTGATCACAGGTAGCTGTGGAAATACACCATGAGTACAATTCCATTGTGTAATGCAATCTGCACGAATATATCTCTTTGTACAAAGATAATTTATTTGTGCTTTCTCAGCCACGTAGCTTTCCTTAGAGAATTGTTCAGCCTGGATTAATTTTGAATTTTGGTCTTACTACACTAAGAATAATGCGGACAGTACATCATATACAAATGATGATAACTGATTTTTTAATAAGATCTGTAAATTCTTCAACAACTACTACAACTGAATGCTTAGTGGGTGATCCTCATGTACATCATAAAGTGTGGTAAATCACATTCATGGCATGGCTATCCACGACTTCATTGGTGTTCATATTTCTGTGTAACAAAGCCTAGTTAATTAAAGAAGCATCTATCAATTGTTACCTTTCAGCTTTCAGTCTCTGAATCATCTGAGTCATCAATGAAATCAGAGTATAATTATGCTGGATAAGCATACATTATTGAAAGATTACTACTTTTATTATTATTAATTATTACATAAACAACTGTCTTAAGTCTCAATTGTTGATAAGAAAGTGCTGGCAGTGGTTATACTAGGCATGGTCACATGTTGGCAGGGTAGCTATGCTTGTCATGTACCAAATGACTGACAAAGAGCAAGCAAAATAATCTGTTGCTGATGAGGAAAATTTTTGTGATACTTGGTTTTTTTTTTTTACTATCATCCATCATCACACATAATATATTGCTTGCCTTATTGGCCTAATTCAGATTGAACTTATCTACTTAATATTAATGAATAGAAAACATTCCCACCTTCTTGCATACTGGCTGCTGATATCCTCATCTGTCGCCTCAGGGTTCTTGGGCTGAAGACTATACTTCTTTTTTCACCTGTGCTGCTGCCTTCCTTGGCACCACATGGGTCTTGATCACAAGCAGCTATGGAAAAATATGTAATAAGATCTCCACCACCTAATGAAACCTGCACAATAGTTATCATTGCTAAATTTGCTATACATAATTTTGTATTCTCTAATTTATGCTTTCTCGGCCAAATATATTTAACGCAGTTTGCTCTCCCTGTATTAATCTGAAGTACAGGACCTTATTAGGAATCACGTGAGCAGCACAGCATGTAAATAATGAAAAACTTACAAATGTTGAAACACTTTTTAAGGGCCCCAAAACTATTTGCAATGCACACATCCAATATGTTAGAGAGAAATAGCAGTTGGTAATCCTCAGTGTTCTACACTAGTCAATTACAAATAAGATTTACCATCTATTAAATCCAGCCTCTATACCTGAAATTGAGATCAGTTAAAGACAAGCACACACCTTCCCGACATGTGTTCATTTTCCCATCCAATGGGAACAGCTGCAAGATCGTAGATCAGCTGCAAGGAGTCTGAGCACAGAAGTATTGGTGGCGGGGCATCTCTCGCTCTATAAAGTTGTCATGTTCTTTGCAGACACCCTGAACAGCCTGGTGGGTTAAAAGGGAATGGTAAAATATGAAAATGGTTAGGTCGCATAAAATGTTGACCGTGAAGAAGCCGATTAAGGCCGATATTACTGTGATCTATTTTAGATTAGATTATTGATGGTAGCATAAGTCCCTTCCAGCTACATATTA
>JACEEZ010002915.1:50000-55000 GCA_016584305.1 Chionoecetes opilio | reverse complement strand
TGTATATTGTGTTATTATTCTGGCAGAGCAGGTCATCTTCCTCTCCCATGTTCGATCTCGTTATGTTTTGACTCCTCTTTTTTCCCCTTACCGACGAGCTAGGCTTCCTCTTTACATGTTTTCCTCCATAGTGTAACAAGGTCTCTCTCTCTATCTTTCTCTTTTTTTTCTCTCTCTCTCTTTCTCTCTCTCAAATGGTATCCATATATCCCGAATATATAGTATTCCGTTTTAGTATTTTCAGTTTTTTAGCATTCCGTTTTAGTATTCCGTTTTTAATTGTTTATTGCTTGTTTAGGTTTTTACAAATTGATTGTAGTTTTCATTGATTCATTTTCATTGATGCTCATAATTATTGCACTGAATTTTGTAGAAGGAAAAATTTCTTGCGTTTTAGTGTTTGATTTATGATTCAAGACCTATTATCAGAAAGTAGATTTGAAGGATTCTATGTGCGCATGTGTGAAACAGTTTTTTGTAAATTTTACTGTAAAAACACTTTTGTGGACCATTTAACTGATTATCTGTTGTTGAACAAGTTTTGTAAATTGTCAATAAATAAAATTAGATAAAAATAAATAAATAAATAAAAATATCCAACTTCACACACTGCCTCCATCCCACCTTTCATTCCCTCTATGTTATCACAATCGGAAATAATCAAATACCAAGAAATTGATGCCAGACAGCGCATATAGCAAGGCTTTACCTCCCCGTTCAAAGCCTAAACAAGGAATTCCCCGCTTCATCTTAATGATTTGTATTGCATTACTAGACATAGGAAAATAATATCGTGATGATATTTTCTTAAAGATCACTACTACTACTACTACTACTACTACTACTACTACTACTACTACTACTACTACTACTACTACTACTACTACTACTACTACTACTGTTTATGATAATGATAATAATAATAAAGAAATACTAATTATAGTAATAAAGATTATAAGTGAATACAGTGACAATGATAATAACGATAATGAAAAGGATAACAATATTCACATTAGCATAAACAATATATATCTAAGAACTGGAAATTATTAATATATCAGGAATTCGAAAAAAATAACATATCTAGCATACAATTTGTAACCTTTTCTTCATGCGACTTAAGGCTGATAAACAATTAGTGTGCTGCAAATGCGGGGTGAAATCAAGAGGGACATTCCATCGAAGACGAAGACAAAAAAACCTATATACAAAAATGAAACTGAAGAATGAAATAAAATGTATCTACGTGTCCTTTCCACTCGTTTAATGAATAATTTTGCCACTTAACACTGAGTCTTCCATCATCGCCTGCAAAAATAACCTACAAGCATGGATCTTTCTCTCCCTTCTCTCCTTCAACTATCCTTCAAGTATATTTCTCTCCCTCCTTACCTCCGTTACCTGACCTTCCAGCCTATCCCTTCCATCTTCCCTCCTTCCTTTGCCCCCTCCATCCCCACACACACATCGTCAGTATAATCCTCCTCCTCATTCCTGGGCAAATTGCTACGTTAATCCTTGGGAGATTTATGTCATTGGATTCATTCATAGGACTGACGGAACACCTCGCACGCCCACCGATCTCTCGCTGGCATAAGGGAAGACGAATGACTGAGTCTGAAAGTAAAGACGAGGACAAGACCCATTTCTCTGAGTTTGGAGGAAGAAAGCGAGGCAGTCTTGGACAGAGAAGAGAGAGAGAGAGAGAGAGAGAGGAGAGAGAGAGAGAGAGAAGAGAGAGAGAGAGAGAGAGAGAGAGAGAGAGAGAGAGAGTCAATGTCTCCAGGTCGAGTGCAGCCCTGCACCTTATCTGCGATGGGAAGACGCTGGTGCCGTAGGACGAGGTGGAGGTGCTGGGGGTCACCTACGACTGCAGGCTGACCTTCAAAGCCCACATTGAGCGGATCGACAGAGTCTTCGGGGAAGCTGGCATCTCTAAGGAGGATGTCATGGCTCCTTGACAGCAAGGGGTTGGAAGTCCTCTACAAGGCGCAGGTTCGCTCTTCTATGGAGTACGCATGCCTTGGGTGCAGCGGCGCGGACAACAAGCACCTGGCTCTCCTTGACAAGGTACAGGATCGCGCGGTGAGGCTTATCAGGGACAGCGGTGCCGGGCAGGAACCACGACTTCACAGCCTTCAGCACCGCCGAGACGTAGCGGGCCTCACCATGATGTACAAGGTGCATCAGCAGCGGGTGCATCACCTACACACACTCCGGCAGCCCCTACGGCGGGCCCAGGTTACCACAAGGACCGTTGCCCTAGCCCCCGCAGAGCTACTACAGCCCCGCTGCCGTACTTGGCACCACCAACGTCAGTTCGTCTGCGTCTACGTCGGCTGGTGGAATGCTCTCCTTGCCTCGCAGCCACGCCTTGGTGGAACAACTGTTTAAGAGTTCAAGGAACTTGTAAACGCGTGGCTGCCGAGGTGAAGGCAAGATCACAATTATCAAGAGTTAGGTTTTTAGATAGGGAACACTAATTATGTCTCCTTTAGCCTGTAAATGTTACACTTTTTATGTAATGTGAATAGTAACATACTCTGTATGATGTTTTTGTAACTAGGTATAAATAATAAAAAAAAAGAGAGAGAGAGAGAGAGAGAGAGAGAGAGAGAGAGAGAGAGAGAGAGAGAGAGAGAGAGAGAGAGAGAGAGAGAGAGAGAGAGAGAGAGAGCGAGAGCGAGCGAGCGAGAGCGAGCGAGCGAGAGCGAGCGAGAGCGAGAGGAGAGAGGAGAGAGAGAGAGAGAGAGAGAGAGAGAGAGAGAGAGAGAATGATTCAGAGTTGCATTCAAGCGATGCATCAATGATCCTTGTCGTCGATTACAGTGGATGGATGCTTTTAAGAATGAATTATGGACACTAAGTGAAGAGTCGAGGCTGTCGGAGGGAAGGATGTAAATAGAAGAGGACGCATGCGGTGATTATGAGGCAGCCCCTTATTATCGTGTCGCCTTTGATTCACTTGGCACGGAGGTTGAGGTACAGAGCTCCCCGTATACATAATAAATATAAGAATCTCTGCACATCATATTATTTCGAGTTCATAACTAATACAACCTGAATAGAGAGTTTACAGTGTGCTTATGGAAAGCCTATTGGTAGCTGATAATTTATATTCGTAGATAACATAATAGCGTCAGGGTCATTAGTGTTTAGTTCTTATGACGTATAATGTAATTACAAGGGAAAATTTCCACGGTTTCAGTTGACAGGAAGAAAAGTGTGACTGTTATCAAACTGAACAGCACGCATAGAACATTCAATAATATAACACATCACTTTCAGCCTCCATTTGGTGCATTTGAAGACCGAGTTCCCAGGCAGTGCAGGAAAACACTGGGAAGCTGCACCAGTCGCGTGACTCGTTATTCCTTCGTTGTCATAACAAGAACGACACATTTTTTATATTAATTCACATCACATATTTCTGCTGCTGCGGTAAACTGATATCAGCATAATAAAAAAATACATTTTGATGACGTTCATTATTCTATTTAGTTATTTGTTATTTCTTAACATGATGCCATCAAGTATATCTGCAAATATACCATTATATCCAAACCACTTCTTTCATTACATGAAGGTTTGCATTTCGTTCTCATGATACACAACAAAAAGGGATACGAAAGTTGTGTTTGCACTTCTACAAATCAGTTCATCCTAATGTCATGGCATGGCAAGGCAGCACAGGTCTGTAAGCTCCACAGTGAATATTTGACGTCAGTCTGTCATGTGTGTCATTGTCATGCATTACAATGTGCTTTATGCCCGACTTTACCTCCAAGGTTGTTTCAAGGAAAGAGTTTAACTCCAATAATATAATTTATGCAACGGTAATTTTCCATTTGAAACCTCTGACATCAGTAAATATTATGTGAGATTATGATTTTATCAATTATTGAAAAATGTGACACTTGGATGACTTAATTCTTAATTAGAGTATATAATTTCAATGGCAAAAATACAGTTATGCCTTTATGATAATTAGTAGTGATTTACATCTGGTCTATGGATTTTTATGTTAGTTTTTAAATCAGTCTCATATAAGAGGGAAGGGAATATATTACAGTTTGACGACAATGTCACTGTATAACACACAAGTACATTGTTGTTATAGTACATTGTTGAGGAAATGCACCTCGGTCCACTAATAGCAATTAGGTACATGAACTAAATTATCGCAGAAAAAGACAGCTGTAGTGACGGTATTTTTGAGAGTCTTCTTTACGACTGTTAATAATAACTGTTAATAACAACTATTAACAAGCACTAGAATAATGTGTTCCCAGATTGCCTTGATATACTCGTTGCCAGTCAGTATTGATAATAATCATTTCTGGTCTGACTTGAGATGATCGCTGACGGGAGTGTTGTTGCAATTTAGTATCATATAGTATGTATGTATGAATGTGTGTGTGTTTACATAGTCACATAATAATCGTAGCACAAAATGGAATTAAGTAAATGCGTGTATCTTAGTTCGGAAGTGATGGATGCAATTAATATCAATATTTCTTTTGTAAAATTTCTCTATGAATGTGAGAAAGGGATGTACGAATACTAAGTTTATTTTGCAGTAAACACTGATATTGAAAAAAAAATAAAGATAGAAGAATGAAGGAAGGCAGAGCATGCAGAGGAATAATTATCAGAGGAAAGAGCCTTGAGCGCAGTGGTATGGAAGACAATGGGGGAAAATTACAGCGGAAAAGTGTTGCTGGGTGATGACATTTTTTTGGCGGGGAATAAATAGGAAAAGTATGTAGGCTATTTGGGAAATCAATTATAAAGACAATAAAGATAAGTTCACTCGGCCTTCAAGCAATACAAAAAAAAAAAAAGAGTAGAGGTCAGAAATCCACTAAAGAATATATGAAAATATTTTTTTTTTTTTAAACATCGCATTTCTTTATTCATAAAAAGACATTATATTTGCAGCCAGGCAGTACGCGGCAGTCATTAACCCTGGCAGTAATTAGTGACATAAAATTAACGTG
>JACEEZ010002915.1:40000-42500 GCA_016584305.1 Chionoecetes opilio | reverse complement strand
TACATAAAGAAGAGGCCGGAAGAGAACAAAGTGAAGACCTTCCTTACACTCCACTAAACCCTTGGGCACAAAAATTAATCTCCTCCTCCTCCACCCCTTCTCCCTCCTCCTCCTTCTTCTTCCTCCTCCTCCACCACCTCTTCTTTCTTCTCCTCCTCTTAGCCTACATCAACCTCGCTTCCCAAGGACACGACAGATGCCTAAGAGGAGGAGGAAGAGGAAAAAAATAAGAGGGAAAAAAGTTAGTGTAATAGGAGAACTCGGTACCCTACATTTCATAACTATTTTTTTTTCTCTCTCTCCCCCTCTCTCTCATTTTTTGTTCCCCTCTTCTCAAGACCCCTTTGCTTTCCCCTTTCCCTTAATTTCTCATAACCCCTCTCCTCTCTCTCCTCTTCTCTCTCTCTCTCTCTCTCTCTTTATTTGTTCCCGTCTTTCTCAAGACTCACTTTTCCCTTCCCTTTCCCTTACTTTACTCATACCTCTCTCTCTCTCTCTCTCTCTCTTTCCTCTTCTCTCTCTTCTCTTCTTTCTTCTTTTTTCTCTCAGAAACAAACACTATTATGTCCTTTAAACTCCCTTGTTTCCCCCCCTCAAGATTCTTTCAATTTTTTTACCCCGGACAGTAGGAGGAGGAGGAGGGGGGGGGAGGAGGAGGAGGGGGAGGAGGGAAAAAGAAGAAGAAGAAGAAGAAGGGAAAAAGAAGAAGAAGAAGGAGGAGGGGAGGAGGAGGAGGAGGAGGAGGAGGGGGAGGAGGGGGGGGGGAGGAGGAGGAGAAGGAATACAAAGGAAACAAAGGGGAAACACAAAAGAAAAAAGACCCATAGGGCGACAAGGTGTTTGCTTTAATACCAAAACAACTAGATAATAAGAGAGAAAGGATAGGAATAGAAGGAGGAGAGGGGAGGGAGGAGGAGGAGGAGGAGGAGGAGGAGGAGGAGGAGGAGGAGGGGAGGAGGGGAGGAGGAGGAGGAGGAGGAAGAGGAGAGAAAGGGGCGGAGGAAAATGGGATGGGAGGAGCAGGAACATAAAGGGAGAGAAGGAAGGAGACAAAGCGATGGAGGACCCGATGCTATTTAAAGGTTGCTTAATGCCTGTAGGAAGACGAAGGAAAAAAAAGGAAGAAAAAAACCATGACAAATAAAAGAAAAAGGGAAAAAAAAAAAAGGAATAACAGAAGAAAAATTGGTAGAAATGCACGAAATAAAAAAAGGAAAAAAAAAAGAAGATGAATAAAAATGAATAATTGATTGGTAGAAATGCAAGAAAATGAAAATAAAAAGATAATGTTCAGAATAATATGAAATTAATGTATTGAAAAGACGATAATAGGAAGACGTAGGAAGGGAAGAGGAGGAAGAGGAGGAGGAGGAGGAGGAGGAGGAGGGGAGGGAAAGGGGGAAGAGGAGAGGAGGAGGAGGAGGGGGAGGAGGAGTGGAGGAGAGGGAGGAGGAGAGGGAGGAGGAGGAGGAGGAGGAGGAGGAGGAGGAGAGGAGGAGGAGGAAGAGGAGGAGGAGGAGGAGGAAGGAGGAGGAGGAGGAGGAGGAGGAGGAGGAGGAAGAGGATGCCATGCGGGTGACTCAATAAGATAAATAAAAAAAAATCTCAGAACATCTTTATTTTTTTCTTCTCACTATTTTTTACCCCAACAATTCTTCCTAGTTCGTCTATTTCTATTTATTTGTTAGTGTTTTGTGAAGCCACCAATTTGTACCCATTCACCCCCTACCAAGGCCAACCTCACCCCCCACCCTCCCCAACCCTACCCCCTGCCCCCCCTCCCCCCAACCCAAACCCTGCCAAGTCAAGACCAAGTTCTGTCTTAAATCACTCACTCCTCTCCCCTGCCGTCTTCCTCTTCTTCTTCTTCTTGTTCTTGTTCTTCTTTTTTTCTTTCTTCTTCTTCTTCCCCTTCCTTTCTCCTCCTTCCTCCTCCTCCTCCACCTCCCCTCCCCTCCTCCTCCTCCTCCTCCTCCCCCTTACCCCCCTCCACCACCTCCTCCTCCTCTTCCCCCTCCTCCTCTCCTCCTCCTGCCAAAGCCCATCCCGAAGTGCCACCGTGAGACAGGTAACAAGTCTTTCGAGGACAGGTGAGACGCACGTAATTAATGAGACGAAGGTTAGTCACAGGTAGCAAGGAGAGTGGCTTCTGTCTCCTTACCTCCCCCCTCTCTCTCTCTCTCTCTCTCTCTCTCTCTTCTTTTCTCTCTCTCTCTTCTCTCCTTCTCCCCCTCTCCACCATCTCTTTCCTCCACTATCCCTCTCTCCTTCCCTCTTTTCCTCCCCTATCCCTCTTTCCTTCCCTCTCTCTTTCCTCCACTGATCCCTTCCTCTCACCTCCACTCTCCCTCCATCTCTCCCCTCCCTCTCTGTTTCCTTCCTCTATCTCTCATATCTCCTCCCTCCACTCCCCTTCCATCTCTCCCCTTCCCTCCTCTCACCTCCACCTCACCTCACCTCACCTCCCCTCTCTCCCTCCCCTCTCCTCCCTCTCTCTTTC
>JACEEZ010002915.1:12500-35000 GCA_016584305.1 Chionoecetes opilio | reverse complement strand
TGCAAACAGAAGCCAAACAGTGCCACCTCTTGCAAACAGAAGCCAAAACAGTGCCACCTCTTGCAAACAGAAGCAAAACAGTGCCACCTCCGCAAAAAAGGTGCCAAGAGCCATACTAGACACCTAATAGGGTAATAATAGTGCCACGCAGGTCAACAGGGATGCATAATTAGGTCATTAGGTCATTGTCTAGTGCCACGTCCTACTCTAAGTGCCAGACAGTGCCTTGCCACATCTCCACTTGAACATGGCTTCATTAACGTTAAGCTTAATGAGTATGCATGCCGGTTAGTTGGTACCCCTAATTAAGTGGTACGTGATACATGAAAACGCCTGGTGAGTACATAATGAGTTAGAAGGACAGCGATAGATAGATGGATAGATAGATAGATATAGATAAATAGATGGATAGATAGAGAGATAAAACTATGTGTAAAGGGGGGAAGGAGGTAACTATAGTGCTAGTGGGAGAGAGAGAGAGAGAGAGGGAGAGAGAGAGAGAAGTAGAGAGAGAAGAGAGGAGAGGAGAGAGAGAGAGAGAGAGTAGAGAGAGAGAGAGAGAGAGGTAAGAGTTGCGGTGGACAGGTTGTGGGGTATAAAAATGGGGAGATAAATGAAGGTTGTTGGGGACGGGAAGGAGGAAAGAGAAGGAAGAAAAATAAGCTAAAAAGGTGGTGAAGGAAGGTTGAAGGAGGGAGGGAGGGGGGGGAGGGAGGGGGGAGGATCTAGTAAGCCTTTAGTGTTCTTCAAGGTATAAGTCCTTCGCTGTTTTCTAAGGTTGACCTCGACCTACTAAAGCTCATGAGTGGGATCTCTCTCTCTCTCTCTCTCTCTCTCTCTCTCTCTCTCTCTCTCTCTCTCTCTCTCTCTCTCTCTCTCTCTCTCTCTCTCTCTCTCACTCTCTTAAAACACTAAACACATAAAATCTAGCAAAAATTCATCAAGGTTCTCCCTGAAGTGACTTGCCTGATATTCTTCCTTTCATAAAATGTTCCTTCACTCTTCCCTGTCCTAAGGCTGTACCCCCTCCCCCCTCCTTTCCCCTCTTTCTATCCACCTCCCCCTTTTTCTCCACACCTTCCCCTATTTCTCTTCAACCCTCCCCTCATTTCCCCTCTATATGTTCATCCCCCACTAATTTCCCCTCTATCTCCCATCCCCCACTAATTTCCCCTCTATCTCTCCATCCCCCACTAATTTCCTCTCTATCTCTCCATCCCCCACTAATTTTCCCTCTATCTCTCCATCCCCCACTAATTTCCCCTCTATCTCTTCCATCCCCCACTACTTTCCCTCTTTCATCTCTCCCTCCCCCACTAATTTCCCCTCTATCTCTCCATCCCCCACTAATTTCCCCTCTATCTCTCTATCCCCCCATAATTTACCCCTCTATCTCTCCACCCCACTTCCCCCTCTTTCCATCCACCCTTCTCCTCTTCCCCTATTCTTACTCTCCATCCCCCTACCCCTTCGTCTCTCCACTACTTTACATATGCCTTTCCTTCAATGTGAAACCTCCTCCTCTCCACTGCGCTTCATAACAAAAATTTTTTGAAAAAAATAAATCCCCAAAAACCCCTTTACCCTTTTTCCCCCCTCCCCCTCCTCCCTTGTCCCCCCTCCATTTTTTAAAATACCCCCTTTCCCTTCCTCCTTTACAGAATTAAAAAAATTATCCAATTTAAAATTTTTTTTCCCCCCCTTTTTTTCCCTTAAAAAATTAATTGTTTCTCTTTAATTTCCCGAATAACAAACAAACCCAAAAAACCCCCACCCGCCACAAAAAAAAAAAAAGACAAAACACCCAAAACAACACCACCACAACACCACACCCACAAAAAAACACACACACACCACACAACCACACAACACCAAAACCCCACACACACAAAACACACCCCCACAAAAAAAAAAAGGGCCCCCCCCAAAAAAACCCAAAAAGAAAGCATTCCCCCAAAAACTAAAATACAAAAAAAGCAAAACCCTTCAAATTTTTCCCTCCCTTTACTCTTTTCCCCTCTCTTTTTTCCCCTTTTCCTCCTCTCCCTCTCTCCTCCCCTTTTCTTCTTTCTTCTTAGGTTTTCCCTCCTTTCCCCAATTTTCTCTCTTCTTCCTTCTTTTCCCCCCCCATCCCCCCCTCTCCCCCCCTTCCCCCCCCCCCCCTTCCTCCTCCCCCCCCTTTTCCTTTCCCCCGCCCCCTACCCGTAAACCACCCAGTAACCTTTCTCTTTTCGTTAACCCCCCCCAAAAAACCCAACAGAAATATAAAAACAAAAACCCCCCACATCCCCTGGAAAATTTTTTCCCCCTTTCTTTTTTCCTTCCACTTTTCCCCCCCCTTTTTCCTCCTCTCTCATCCCTCTCTCTCTCTTCTCCCCTTCTCTCCTCCTACTCCCCCCCTCTCTTTCTATCTTCTCCCCTCTCTCTCTCTCTCCCTTTTTAAAAAACCCGGGGTTTTCCCCTTCTTTTTTTTCCCTTTCCCCCCCCCTTTCCCCTCTTTTTCCCCTCCCCCCCTCCCTTCCTCCTCCCCCCCTTCCCCCCCCTTTCCTCCTTTTCTTTTTCCCTTTTACATTTTTCTTTTTCTTTAAAATTTTATTTTTCCTTACTTTCTTTTTCATTCTGATTTCTTTTTAATTCTTTTTTTTAATCTTTATTTTTATTTACTTTATTTTTTCCCCTTCTTTTTCCCCTTTTTTTATTTTTTACTTTTGCTTACTCTTTTATTTTCCCTTTCATTAATTCTTTAGTGTTTCGTGTTCCCTCGGGTGCAGGCGGTGGGTTTTCCTTTTAATTTTGCCCTTCAGTCCTCATAAATTTGTACCTTTATTTTTCTTCCCGGTAGTTTTGTATCCCCAAGAAAAATATTTTCCCCCCTTAATTTAAAAATACGAGATTGTATTTCAGAAAGTAGGGCTCTCTCTCTCTCTCTCTCCCTTTTCTCTCTCTCCTCTCTTCTCTCTCTCTCTCTCTCTCCATTCTCTCTTCCCCTCTCTCTTCCTCTCTCCTACCCGGGCACACAATATTTTTTTTAAAACAATAAATTTTCTCTCTTACACAAACTCTCCCTTTCTCTCTCTCTCTCTCCCTTTTCTCTCCTCTCTTCTCTTCCTCTCTCACACACACCACACGACAAAACAGGAAAGTAAAACCGCCAGCGTGCGAGAATGTTTCAACACCACAACACAACACAGACCCCCAAAAGAGAGGTGTTAGGGACAAGTAAGCCCCCCCCCTTTTACCTCCCCCAGCCCCCCCCCCCTTTCCTCACACCCCCAGCCCTTTCCCCCTCCTCCAGCCGGGGGCCCGCGCAACATGCTTTAAGCATCTTACCGGGGACAAAAAAACTTGTTTAGGCAACGGGCTTCTCCACTAATTTAAAACACACAACACACACGCAAACACCACCCAGACACACACACACACACAAAAACACCACACACGCTTCCACAGACACACGAAAAACCAACACACACACATTGGTATTATAAATGCTAAATTCTATGATTGAAAAGGAGGGGAAAAAAAATGCCAAAAATTTTAAGAAATAATACTACACTATGATTATTTTAAAACATTATTTTTTTGTGATTCATAAATTATGATAAAAATGCAAATAATAAAATAATAAATAATAATGAAATAAAAATAATAATAATAGTACCTAATAATAATAATAATAATAATAAAAATAAAAATGATGATAAAATAATAATGAAAAAAGAAAATAATAATGATAATAAAAATAAATAAGTTAAAAAAAAAAATGATAAAAAAATAATAATGATAATAAAAATAAAAAAAGTTCCTAATAATAAAAAATAATAATAATAAAAAAAAGAAAAAAAAATAAAAAATGCAGAGAAGAAACAAGAAAGCAAAAAAAAAAAAATATGATTTTAAAATTAAATAATGGGGGTGTGTGTGTGTGTGTGTGTGTGGTGTGTGTGTGTGTTGTGTGTGGGTTGTGGTGTGGTGTGTGGTGTGTTGTGTGTGTGTGTGTACTTTTCACCCGGTAGGGCATAATTAAGGCAAAAAGAATTCAGGGAAAATAATAGAAAAACAAATAAAAACGAAGGGGGAGGGAGAGAGAGCAAGAGAGGGGAAGAGAGGAGGAGAGAAAAGAGAGGAGAGAGAGGAGAGAGAGAGAGAGAGAGAGAAGAAGAGAGGGGAGAAGAGAGAGGGAGAGAGGGGAGAGAGGAAGAGAGAGTTCAGTTCAGATTCAAAAACTTTTTTTCAAAATTAAGACAGTTGTGAAAAGCTGTTTCATAAGAACAGAGAAAGAGAGTAATAAAAAATCAACACAGGCAAAAAAACACAGAAAAACGAACACACAAACACTACAACAGACGCAAGACGGACAAAAAAGTTAACCCATTCCCCCGGGGCACAACAATGATCCATCAGCAAATCAGCAGCGCAGGGGTGATTGATGCGCGTAGCGCAGCAGCGGTAGCACAGTGTGGGGCACTGGACAACCCTAATCATACGCTCATTAAAAAAACAATCACACTTTTTGATTGATAAAAAAAAAAAAAAATGGTCATTTTCTCGCAAATTTTTTTTTATCTCGACTTTTTTTATTTGATCCTTGCTTTACTTTTGTTTTTACTTTTTTTGTTTTTTCTTGTTTTTATTTTTTGTTTTTACTCCTGTTTTACTCCTTGTTTTTACTTCTTTGTTTTTTTCTTCTTTTTTTTACTTTTTTTTTTCTCTTTTTTTTTACTTTTTTGTTTTTCTTCTTGTTTTTATCCTTTTTTTTTACTTCTTTTTTTTACTTTTTTTTTTTCTTTTTTTTTAATTCTTTTTTTTTACTTTTATTTTATTTTTGTTTTTTTTTTTGTTTTTACTTTTTGTTTTTACCTGTTTTTCTTTTTTTTATTTTTTGTTTTTACTTCTTGTTTTTTATCCTTTTTTTTACTTCTTGTTTTACTTCTTTTTTTACTTTTTGTTTTATCCTTTTTTACTCTTTTTTTTTACTTTTGTTTTTATCCTTGTTTTTTCTTCTTGTTTTACTTCGTTTTTTTTCCTTTTTTTTACTTCTTTTTTTATTTTTTTTTTTACTTTTATTTTTATTTCTTTTTTTTTTCTTTTTTTACTTCTTGTTTTTATTCTTGTTTTACTTTTTGTTTTTACTTCTTGTTTTCTCTTGTTTTACTTCTTGTTTTTTCTTCTTGTTTTTATCCTTTTTTTTACTTTTTGTTTTTACTTTTTTTTTACTTCTTTTTTTTACTTTTGTTTTTACTTTTGTTTTTAATCCTTGTTTTTACTCTTGTTTTACTTCTTTTTTATTCTTTTTTTTTCTTTGTTTTTATTCTTTTTTTTTATCCCGTTTTTATTTCTTGTTTTTACTTTTTTGTTTTTTCTTCTTGTTTTTTTTTTGTTTTTTACTTTTGTTTTTACTTCTTTTTTTTACTTCTGTTTTTTTTCTTTGTTTTTTTTTCTTGTTTTTTTTTTTTGTTTTTTTCTTTTGTTTTTAGTCCTTGTTTTTTTCTTCTTGTTTTTACTTCTTGTTTTAATTTTTGTTTTACTCTTTTTTACTTCTTGTTTTTACTTCGTTTTATTCTTTTTTTTAGTCCTTCTTTTTACTCTTGTTTTTCTCTTGTTTTTAATTCTTGGTTTTTTTCCTCTTGTTTTACTTCTTGTTTTTACTTCTTTTTTTTTACTTCTTGGTTTTCCCTTTTTTTTACTTACTTTACATTTCTTTTTTATTTCCATTTTATTTTAAAATTTTCTCGTTTCCGTTCTATTTATTTAATATTTCTGATTAACAAAAAATAAGGCCCTTTTTTTTTTTTCTTTTTGTTTTTTTTCCCAAATTTTTTTTTTTAACCCGGGTCTTTTGTTTTTTTTATACCTTCTTTTTTCTTAANTATAAACCCCCCCTACTTTTTTTCCCCCCCCCCCCCCCCTCCTCTTTCTACTGTCACTACCATTTTATTCTCAGAAAATTTTCCCTTCGTCACGGGTACAGGTAGAAAAAATAAATGAACTGATAAATTAGTGAGTCTATAATAAGTTGGAAAATATAGCATTAAAGCGAGGAATAGGACAAACACACACACACACACACACACACACACACCACACACAACACACCACACACACACACAACACACACCACACACACAACACACACACCTCCTTAGTCCCTTAAATCCCAGGTTCCAAAAGGCTGTACATTTTGACTTTTTTTCCTCTTTTTCTTCTTCTCTCCAATTAAAATGAAGTGCTGCTCTCTTTCTCCTCCTCCTCCTCCTCTTACTTCTTTCTCCTTCTTTCTTTTTCTCCTTCTTTCTATCCTTACTTAAATTTATACGTACCGACCAGTAAATAATAATAATAAAAATAATAATAATACACGCTAAATAAAAAAATAAAATAAAACAGCTACAAAATATTATCAAAACCTTAAAAATCTATAAAAAAAAAATAAAAAAAATATATCAAATCTTTACTCATGAGATGTTTCTGTATTCCAAAATATTTCATTCTTTCCACAAATGTTTCGTGTCGTCCATTTCCTGTCCATTTCCGCTGCCTACATGCCCCCCCTTCCCCCCTCCCCTCCTTCCTTCTTCCCTCCCTCCATACTCCCATACCTGATGTTCCTTATTTCCCCCCCCCCCACTCCATAACAACCCCCCTCCCTCTCCCAAACAACCCCCCTCTCTCTCCCTGACAAACCCCTTTCCCCCTCCCTCCATCCCCCCACTCCCTAACAACCCTCCTTCCCCCCTCCAACAACCCCCCCTCCCACTCCCTAACCCCCTCCTCCCTCTAACAACCCCCTCCCCATACCTGACATGAACACCTGTCTAATCGATGCCAGAGTCTCATTAATCCTTGCCTGCCTCCTCTTTCCTGCCTCCCTCCTCCTTCTTCCTTCCTCCTGCTTCCTCTTTGTACCTCGTCCATCTCTTCCTTCTCCTCTTCCTGTCTCTCGCTTCCTTTTTTTTCGAGATTTTCGAGATTTTTTTTTCGTCAACTTTGTCTCATGGTTTTTATCTCGTATATTTTTTTTAGCTTTTTTACCTAGGCCGTTTTTATATTTTTTAAATTATATTTTGTACCGTTCTTTACAATAATCGGTAAATATTGTTCATAATTAATACCATCTTTTTTTTCTTCTTAATTTTTATCACCCCTTTTTTGATCGGCTCAAGTATTATTTATCATCACCATTATCATAATTATCATTGTTACTATCATAATCATTATCATTATTACTATAATTTTCATTATCATTATTGTTGTTGTTGTAGGTGTCATGTAAGAATCAGGAAATGGTAACACAACAAAAACAAAAACAACGACATTACAATAACAACAATAACAATAATTACAATAACAACAGCAACAACAAAAATAAAACAAAAACCCAACAAACTTTTCAGGCTTACAAAGTGCAACCTAAAAAATCTAAAACAAACAAAAAAAAACAACGGGCCCACCCCTCCTTCCTTTCCGCCTCTTCAGCGTCCCAAACCCTCCTCCCCCCTCCCCCGGGGAGTGCCAGGGGCCAAGGGTTTTTCCCGGGGGATAAAGTGGGGCCCTTACAAGCAGCACCAGACGGAAGTGCCCCCGCCAGCCACACCCCCCCCCACGGGCCCAAACCTTATGCAAAAAAAAACCGGGACAGACCCAAAAAATTTTGTGCCACCTACTTTACCCACAAAAACGGTGCCATTTGTATACTAACTCCTTTAAAAACCCCTAAAAAAAAACAGGGGCCACCTCTTGAAACCCCCTTTTTTAAAAGGCCCAAAACAGGGGGCCACCCCCTAAAAAACAGAAGCAAAACAGTGCCACCTCTTGCAAACAAAAGGGAAAAACAGTGCCACCCCCTTTGAAAACAGAACCCCAAACCTGCCCCTTTTTGAAAAACAAAGAAAAACCGTGCCCCCTTCTTGCAAACAAACCCAAAACAGGGGCCACCTCTTGCAAACGAAGCAAAACGGCCCCACCCCCCGCAAAAAAGGTCCCAAAAAGGGCCCATACTAGACACCTAATAGGGAAATAATAGTCCCAAACGCAGGTCAACGGGATTCCCAAAATTTAAAGGTTTCTTTAGGTCTTTTGTCTATTGCCACGTCCAAACTCTAATCCCAAGCCCTCCCCTTGCCACATCTCCATTGAAGGGGGCCCTTCAATTAAAAAGAAAAAATTTAAGAGTATGCATGCCGGTTATTTGGGCCCCCCCAAATTTAATTGGAAATTTTTTGATCCCTTAAAAAACGCCCCTGGTGATACAAAATGATTTAGAAAGGACAGGAAAAGATAGTTAGATAGAAATTAAAATAAATAGATGGAAAATAAAGGGGAATTAAAACAAATTGAAAGGGGGGGGGAAGGAGGTTAACTTTGGGGGCTGTGGGAAAAGGAGAGAAGAGAGAGAGGGAAAAGGAGAGAGAAGGAAAAGAGGGGGAGTAGGAGGAAAGAGAGAAAAGAGTAGGGAGAGAGAGAAGAGAGGAAGGTTTTTCCCGGGGGGGCAGGTTGGGGGGTAAAAAATGGGGGGAAAAATGAAGGTTTTTTTGGGGCCGGGAAGGGGGAAAAGGGAAAGGAAGGGAAAAAAAAGCTAAAAAGGTGGTAAAAGGAAAGGGTTGAAGGGAGGGAGGGAGGGGGGGGGGGGGGGGGGGTGGGGGAAATCTAGTAAGCCTTTGGGTTTTTCTTAAGGTATAAGTCCTTCGCTTTTTTTCGGGGGTTTAAACCTCGACCTACAAAAGCTCATGGGGGGGGATCTCTCTCTCTTTTCTCCTCTTTTCTCTCTCCTCTTCTCTCTCTTTTCCCCTCTCTCTCTCTCTCTCTCTCTTTTCCTCTCTCTCTCCTCTTTTTAAAAAAACACTAAAACAAAAAAAATTCTAGAAAAAATTCCATAAAGGTTCCCCGGGAATTGACTTCCTGATTTTTTCCCTTCAAAAAGGTTCCTTTTCCCCTTTTCCCTGTCCTAAGGGGGGGTCCCCCCTCCCCCCCCCCTTTCCCTTTTTTTCTATCCCCCTTTCCCCCTTTTTTCTCCACCCCTTCCCCATTTTTCTTCAACCCTCCCCTCTTTTTCCCCTCTATAGGGTTCACCCCCCCCCAATTTTTTTTAATTTTTTCCCCTCTATCTCCCCAAACCCCCCCACAAATTTTCCCCTCTATCTCCCCCCCATACCCCATTTTTAAATTTCCCCCCCCTCTTCTTTTCCACCCCCCACTTTTTCCCCTCTTTCCCCCCCCCAAATTCCCCCATTTTAATTTTTCCCCCTCTATCTTCCCCCCCAATTTCCCCCATTTTTAAAATTTTCCCCCTTTCCTCCCCCCCAATTTTTCCCCCATTTTAATTAACAACCCCCTGGCTCTCCATCCCCCACAATTTCCCCTTTTATCTCCCCAACCCCCCATAATTTCCCCTCTATTTTCTCCCCCCTTCCCCCCTTTCCATCCCCCTTCCCCTTTTTTTTCCCCTTTTCTCCCCACCCCCCCCTCCCTTCGTCTCTCCACTATTCCCATAATCCTTTTCCTTCAATGGAAAACCCTTTCCCCCCTTTCCCCCTGCGCTTAATAAAAAAATGATGAGGGTTGAAAAAAAAAATATTTCCCAAAAACCCTTTTTTTGCTTTTCCCTCCTCCCCCCTCCTTTGCCCTCCCTCCCTTTTTTTTCTTAACTTTTCTCTCCCCCTCTCTCTTTTCACGAGAAATTAAATACTCTAGTCATATCAAATTTTCCCCGGCCCCTTTTTTCGAAATTTTTTGTTTAAAAAAAGTTAACTTTTGGTATTGACATTTTAATCCCCAATTGAAACCAACACAACACACACACACACCCACCACCCCAACACCAACACACCCAAAAAAAACCAAAACCCCCCCCCCCTACACAAAAAACCCAACCCCAAAAAAACACACACACAAAAAAAGGGACGATGATTTGACTGTTCATCTTTAATTAGGGCAAAAAAGACAAGAAATTACCCTTTTGCATAACAAAAACCTCCCAACACAATTTACCCTTCCTCTTTTCCTCTCATCTCTTCTTCTCTCTTTCTATAATCTTTTTTCTCTCTATTCTTTATCTTTTCTCTCTCTCACTTTTTTTTTCCCCGCAGCAATTCACAGTAAAAAACCTCTCTCTACGCCCTTCTCTTCCCCGGCCCCCCCTCCTTCCCCTCCCCTTCTTCCCATATCCCTAAAACCAGTAAAAACCACTCAACCTTCTCTCGTTAACGAGTGGCAACCCCGAAAAACTACCCAAACCCAAACACACACACAACACCCCCAAGGAAATATTTGTAATTAGCGATAATTAGTGCTTTTTCTTCACTTTTCCATTTTTCCCAAAAAAACTTTTTTATCCCCCTTCCATCTCTCTTTCTCTCTCTTCGCTCTATTCTCTCCCCTCTCTCTTTCCTTTTCCTCTCCCTCTCTTCCTTTTCCTTTTTCTCTTAGTTTGTGAAAGGGAAGGGAAAAGACGGAGGTAATTTTTCCCCCCTTCTTTCCTTCTTCTTTTCCTCCCCCCTTCCCCCCCCCCCCTCCTCCCCCTCCTCCCTTTCAGCCCCCTTTTTTTTATTCCTTACCCCATATTTTTCCTAATTTACTTATAACTTCATTTTACATCCTCGTCACTTTCTGTATCATATTCTTTATTTCTTATTAATTCATTTATTTTAAGCTACTTATACTTTTATTACTTTTACTTTTTTTACCTTCTTCTTCTTTTACTTTATTACTTTTGCTTTACTCGTTTACTTTCCTTCATTTACTTTTCTTTCAGTGTTTCGTCGTCTCCCTCGGATGGCAGGCGGTGGTTCTTCCTTCTAATTTCGCTCCTTCAGTCCTCATAAATTTGTACCTTTATTTTTCTTCCCGGTGAGTTTTCGTATCCTCCAAGAAAAATATTTGCCTGCCTTAATTTACATCACGAGATTGTATTTCAGATGTAGGTCTCTCTCTCTCTCTCTCTCTCTCTCTCTCTCTCTCTCTCTCTCTCTCTCTCTCTCTCTCTCTCTCTCTCGGACACACAATATCTCTCTAACACACAATATATATCTTTCTCTCTTACACAATCTCTCTTTCTCTCTCTCCTCTCTCTCTCTCTCTCTCTCTCTCTCTCTCTCTCACACACACAACGACAAAACAGAGAAAGTAACAACCAGCCAGCGTGCGAGACATGTGTTCAACACACACACACACACACAGACACACAGACAGAGAGGTGTTGAGGCACAAGTAAGCCCCCCCCTTTTACCTCCCTCCCAGCCCCCCCCCCTTACCTCACACCCCAGCCCCCTCCCCCTTACCTCCAGCCGGGGGCGCCGCGCAACACTGCTTTAAGCCATCTTACCTGGGGACAAAACACTTGTTTAGGCAACGCGGCTTCTCCACTAATTAACACACACACACACACACGCACACACACACACACACACACACACACACACACACACACACACACACACAGACACACACACACACGCTTACACACAGACACACAGACACACACACACACACACACAGTTGGTATTATAGAATGCTACACTTCTATGATTGAAAAGGAGGTAATACTGCAAATTGCCTAAGAAATAATATCTACACTATGATTATTTAATACATTGTTTTCTGCTGATGTCATAAATGTTGATAAAAATGCAAATAATAATAATAATAAATAATAATGATAATAAAAATAATAATAATAGTACCTAATAATAATAATAATAATAATAAAAATAATAATGATGATAAAAATAATAATGATAATGAAAATAATAATGATAATAAAAATAATAATGTTAATAAAAATAATAATGATAATAAAAATAATAATGATAATAAAAATAATAATAATAGTTCCTAATAATAATAATAATAATAAAAAAAAGAAAAACACTAAAGTAGATGCAGAAGAAGAAACAAGAAAGCAACAAAAACAAAAATATTATTAAACATATTATAATAATGGTGTGTGTGTGTGTGTGTGTGTGTGTGTGTGTGTGTGTGTGTGTGTGTGTGTGTGTGTGTGTGTGTGTGTGTGTGGTGTGTGTGTGTGTACTTCTATTCACCTGGTCAGGCATAATTAAGGCATCAAAAGAATTCAGGTGAAGATAATAGAAAAACAAGATAAAAGCAAGAGAGAGAGAGAGAGGAGAAAAGAGAGAGAGAGAGAGAGAGAGAGAGAGAGAGAGAGAGAGAGAGAAGAGAGAGGAGAGAGAGAGAGAGAGAGAGAGAGAGACATAATCATATAATCACACACAGGCAAAATAACACAGAAGACTGACACACACAAACACATACACACAGACAGACAGACGGACAAAAAGTTAACCTATTACCCGCGAGACACAACAATCGCATCTCCATCAGCAAGTCAGCAGCGTCAGGATGATTGATGCAGCAGTAAGTCAGCAGTCAGCGGTAGTCAGCAGTGATTGGGAGCACTGCTGACAACCCTAATCATACGCTCATTAAAAACACAATCACACATTCTTGATTGATAAAAAAAAAAAACAGGTCATTTTCTTCGCAATTTCTTTTATCTCGACTTCTTTTATTTGACTCCTTGCTTTTACTTCTTGTTTTTACTTCTTGTTTTTACTTCTTGTTTTTACTTCTTGTTTTTACTTCTTGTTTTTACTCCTTGTTTTTACTTCTTGTTTTTACTCCTTGTTTTTACTTCTTTGTTTTTACGTCTTGTTTTTACTTCTTGTTTTTCTCTTGTTTTTACTTCTTGTTTTTACTTCTTGTTTTTACTCCTTGTTTTTATTTCTTGTTTTTACTTCTTGTTTTTACTTCTTGTTTTTATTTTGTTTTTACTTCTTGTTTTTACTTCTTGTTTTTACTTCTTGTTTTTACTCCTTGTTTTTACTTCTTGTTTTTACTTCTTGTTTTTACTTCTTGTTTTTACTTCTTGTTTTTACTCCTTGTTTTTACTTCTTGTTTTTTCTTCCCTTTCCTTTTTCTCCCTTGTTTTTTCTCTTGTTTTCTCGGTTTTACTCCTTGTTTTTTCTTCTTGTTTTTACTTCTTTGTTTTTACTTCTTGTTTTTACTTCTTGTTTTTACTTCTTGTTTTTCTCTTGTTTTTACTTCTTGTTTTTACTTCTTGTTTTTACTCCTTGTTTTTACTTCTTGTTTTTACTTCTTGTTTTTACTTCTTGTTTTTACTTCTTGTTTTTCTCTTATTTTTACTTCTTGTTTTTACTTCTTGTTTTTACTCCTTGTTTTTACTTCTTCTTTTTACTTCTTGTTTTTCTCTTGTTTTTACTTCTTGTTTTTACTTCTTTGTTTTTACTTCTTTGTTTTTACTCCTTGTTTTTACTTCTTGTTTTTACTTATTGTTTTTTTCTTGTTTTTACTTCTTGTTTTTACTTTGTTTTTCTCTTATTTTTACTTCTTTTTTACTAATTGTTTTCACTTCTTGTTTTTACTTCTTTGTTTTTACTCCTTGTTTTTACTTATTGTTTTTCTCTTGTTTTTACTTCTTTGTTTTTCTCTTGTTTTTACTTCTTGTTTTTACTTCTTTGTTTTTACTCCTTGTTTTTACTCCTTGTTTTTACTTCTTGTTTTTACTTCTTGTTTTTCTCTTTTTTTTTACTTCTTTGTTTTTACTTCTTGTTTTTCTCTTGTTTTTACTCCTTGTTTTTACTTCTTGTTTTGACTCCTTGTTTTGACTTCTTGTTTTTACTCCTTATTTTTACGTCTTGTTTTTACTTCTTGTTTTTACTTCTTGTTTTTACTTCTTGTTTTTTTCTCCTTGTTTTTACTCCTTGTTTTTACTTCTTGTTTTTACTTCTTGTTTTACTCCTTGTTTTATTCTTGTTTTACTCCTTGTTTTACGTTTGTTTTACTTTTGTTTTTACTTCTTGTTTTACTCCTGTTTTTAGTCTTGTTTTAACTTTGTTTTTACTCCTTGTTTTTATTCTTGTTTTTCTCTTGTTTTTACTCCTTGTTTTTACTTCTTTTTTTACCCTTGTTTTTAAATTCTTTTTTACTTCTTTTTTTTACTCCTTGTTTTACTTTTGTTTTAATCTTGTTTTTTCCTTTTTTTTTCTCGTTTTATCTTGTTTTACTCCTTGTTTTTACTCCTTGTTTTTATTTTGTTTTTACTTCTTGTTTTTACTTCTTGTTTTTACTTCTTGTTTTTACTTCTTGTTTTACTTCTGTTTTACTTCTGTTTTTCCCTGTTTTACTCTTTTTTTTTACTTCGTTTTTACTTTGTTTTTATTCTTTTTTTACGTTTGTTTTACGTCCGTTTTACTTTTTGTTTTTCTCTGTTTTACTCCTTGTTTTACTCTTGTTTTACTTCTTTTTTCTACTTCTTGTTTTTACTTCTTGTTTTTACTCCTTGTTTTTATTTCTTGTTTTTACTTCTTGTTTTTACTCCTTGTTTTTACTTCTTGTTTTTACTCCTTGTTTTTACTTCTTGTTTTTACTCCTTGTTTTTATTTCTTGTTTTTACTTCTTGTTTTTACTTCTTGTTTTTACTCCTTGTTTTTACGTCTTGTTTTTACTTCTTGTTTTTACTCCTTGTTTTAGTCTGTTTTTATCTTGTTTTTTACTCCTTGTTTTACTTCTTGTTTTTTCTGTTTTACTCCTTTTTTTTTACTTTTGTTTTTACCTTTTTTTTTACTCCTTTTTTTTACTTCTTGTTTTTATCCTTGTTTTTTCTTCTTTTTTACTTTGTTTTTTTTTTTGTTTTTTTCCTTTTTTTTAGTCTTGTTTTTTATCCCTTTTTTTTACTTCTTGTTTTATCCTTTTTTTTTTCTTGTTTTTTCTTTTTTTTACTTTTTGTTTTACTCCTTGTTTTTTCTTTTTGTTTTTTTCTTCTTGTTTTACTCCCTTTTTTTTACTCCTTGTTTACTCCTTTTTTTATTCTTTTTTTTATCCTGTTTTTACTTTTGTTTTACTCCTTTTTTTTATTCTTTTTTTTACTCCTTGTTTTTACTCTTGTTTTACTTTTTTTTATTTTGTTTTACCCTTGTTTTTCTCCTTTTTTTTTATTTTTGGTTTTTTCTTCTTTTTTTTACCCTTTTTTTTTTTTTTTTACTCCTTTTTTTACTTTGTTTTTCTCCTTGTTTTTTCTCCTTGTTTTTTCTTCTTTTTTTACTTTTTGTTTTACTTCTTTTTTTTACTTCTTGTTTTTACTCCTTGTTTTTTTTTTGTTTTTTTTTTTTTTTTTATTTTGTTTTTTTTCCCCTTTTTTTTACTTCTGTTTTATTTTTGTTTTCTTCTTGTTTTTACTCCCTTTTTTTACTCTTGTTTTTACTCCCCGTTTTTACTTTTTTTTTACTCCTTTTTTTTACTCCTTGTTTTTACTTTTTTGTTTTTCTCTTGTTTTTATTCTTTTTTTCTCTTTTTTTATTCTTGTTTTTAAATTTTTTGTTTTTTCTCCCTTGGTTTTACTCCCTTTTTTTTATTCTTTTTTTTACTTTTTGTTTTTCTCTTTTTTTTTATCTTTGTTTTTTCTTCTTTTTTTCTCTTTTTTTACTCCCTTTTTTTATTCTTGTTTTGATCCTTTTTTTGACTTCTGTTTTTATCCTTATTTTTACGTCTTGTTTTTACTTTTTGTTTTTACTTTTTTGTTTTTACTTTTGTTTTTTTTTCTTGTTTTTTCTCCCTTTTTTTACTTCTTTTTTTTTTTCTTGTTTTTACTTCTTGTTTTTTTTCTCCCTTTTTTTTATTTTTGTTTTTAATCCTGTTTTTTCGTCTTGTTTACTTCTGTTTTTTATCTTGTTTTAAAATCCTGTTTTTACGCTTGTTTTTACTTCTTTTTTTTATCCTTGTTTTTTTTTCTTGTTTTTATTCTTGTTTTTTTCTCCTTTTTTTTATTCTTGTTTTTTCTCTGTTTTTACTTCTTGTTTTACTTTTTTTACTCCTTGTTTTATTTTGTTTTAAATTTGTTTTTACTCCTGTTTTTTTCGTCGTTTTTTCTTTTTTGTTTTTACCCTTGGTTTTTCTCCCTTTTTTTTAATCTTGTTTTTACTTTTGTTTTTTCTTTTGTTTTTACTTCTTGTTTTTTTTCTTTTTTTTACTTCTTGTTTTTACTTTTTGTTTTTAACCCCTTTTTTTACTTTTTGTTTTTTCTTTTTTTTTTACTTCTTTTTTTTACTTTTTGTTTTTTCTCTTTTTTTTACGTCCTTTTTATTCTTTTTTTTACTTTTGTTTTTCCCTTTTTTTTACTTCTTTTTTTTATTCTTTTTTTACTTTTTGTTTTTACTTTTGTTTTTTCTCCTTGTTTTTATTCTTTTTTTATTCTTGTTTTTTCTTTGTTTTTACTTCTTTTTTTTACCCTTGTTTTTTTCTTTTTTTTTACACCTTGTTTTATTTTTTTTTTACTTCTTTTTTTACTTCTTTTTTTACCCTTGTTTTACGTCTTGTTTTACTCTTTTTTTTATCCTTGTTTTACGTCTTGTTTTTATTCTTTTTTTACTCTTTTTTTTACTTCTGTTTTTACTTCTTGTTTTTTCTCCTTTTTTTATTCTTGTTTTATTCTTGTTTTTTTCCCTTCTTTTTACTCTTTTTATCCCTTTTTTTATTCTTGTTTTACTTTTTGTTTTATTTCTTGTTTTACTCCTTTTTTTTAGTCTTGTTTTTTTTCTCCTTGTTTTTTTCTTTTTGTTTTTTTCTCCTTTTTTTACTCCTTGTTTTTTTCTTTTGTTTTTACCTGTTTTTTCTTGTTTTTACTTCTGTTTTACTCTTGTTTTTTACTCCTTTTTTTTACTCCTTGTTTTTACTTTTTGTTTTTTTCCTTGTTTTTTCTTCTTTTTTTACTCCTTTTTTTTATTCTTTTTTTTTACTCCTTGTTTTTATTTTTGTTTTTTCTTTTTGTTTTTATTTTTTTGTTTTTTCCTTGTTTTTTCCCTTGTTTTTATTTTTGTTTTTCTTCTTGTTTTATCTTGTTTTTTCTTTGTTTTTTTCCTTTTTTTACTTCTTGTTTTTTCTCCTTGTTTTTACCTTGTTTTTTTTTCTTGTTTTACTTCTTTTTTTACTTCTTTTTTTTATTTTTTTTTACTCCTTTTTTTTACTTTTTTTTTATTCTTGTTTTTACTCCTTGTTTTTTTTCTTGTTTTTACTTTTTGTTTTTACTTTTTGTTTTACTCCTTTTTTTTACTTTTTTTTACTCCTTGTTTTTATTTTTGTTTTTACTCCTTTTTTTTATTTTTGTTTTTATCCTTGTTTTTACTTCTTTTTTTTTACTCCTTTTTTTTATTCTTGTTTTTATCCTTTTTTTACTTCGTTTTACTCCTTGTTTTACTTCTTGTTTTTTTTTGTTTTTACTCCTGTTTTTTCTTTTTGTTTTTACTTCTGTTTTTATTTTGTTTTTACTTCTTGTTTTTTCTCCTTTTTTACTTCTTGTTTTTACTTTTGTTTTTCCTTTTTTTTACTCTTGTTTTTACTCCTTGTTTTTTCTCCTTTTTTTTACTTTGTTTTTTCTTTTTGTTTTTATTTTTTTTTTACCCTTTTTATTTCTTTTTTTTTATTCTTTTTTTATCCTTTTTTTACTTTTTTTTTTTGTTTTTACTCCCGTTTTTATTCTTTTTTTTCTCCTTGTTTTTACTTTTGTTTTTTCTTTTTGTTTTCTCTTGTTTTACTTTTTTTTTTTCTTTGTTTTTTCTTTTTTGTTTTTTTCCTTGTTTTACTTCTTGTTTTACTTATTGTTTTTCTTATTTTTTTTCATTTTTATTATTTTTTTCATTCTTGTTTTACTTCTTTGTTTTTACTCCCGTTTTTTTTTATTGTTTTTCTTGTTTTTTCTTCTTTGTTTTCTCTTGTTTTTCTTTTGTTTTTATTCTTTTTTTTACTCTTTTTTTTCTCCTTTTTTTTACTTTTTTGTTTTTACTTCTTTTTTTCTCTTTTTTTTATTCTTTTTTTTAACTTTTTTGTTTTTCTCTTGTTTTTTCTCCTTTTTTTTTATTTGTTTTACTTTGGTTTTTACTCCTTGTTTTTACTTCTTGTTTTTTTCCTTTTTTTAGCTTTTTTTACTTCTTTTTTATTTTTGTTTTATTTTTGTTTTTTCCCCGTTTACTCCTTGTTTTTTTCTTCTTTTTTTTACTTCTTGTTTTACTTCTTGTTTTTACTCCTTTTTTTACTTCTTTTTTTACTCCTTTTTTACGTCTTGTTTTTTCTTTTTGTTTTACTTCTTGTTTTTTCTCCTTTTTTTTACTCTTTTTTTACTTCTTTTTTACTCTTGTTTTATCCTTTTTTTTACTTTTGTTTTTACTTCGTTTTACTTCTTGTTTTTACTCCTTTTTTATTTCTTGTTTTATTCTTGTTTTACTTTTGGTTTTTTTCCCTTTTTTTTTAGTTTGTTTTTACTTTTTTGTTTTTACTCCTTTTTTTTGTTGTTTTTTCTTTTTTTTTTATCCTTTTTTTATTCTTGTTTTTACTTCTTGTTTTTATCCTTTTTTTTACTTTTTGTTTTTTCTTTTGTTTTTACCCTTCTTTTTACTTTTGTTTTACTCCTGTTTTTTTTCTGTTTTTACTTCTGTTTTATTTCTGTTTTACTCCTTGTTTTTTGTCTTGTTTTTACTCCTTTTTTTTTCTTTTGTTTTTACTCCGTTTTTACTTCTTGTTTTTTTCCCTTGTTTTTATTTTTTTTATCCTGTTTTTACTTTTGTTTTTTCTTCTTGTTTTTACTCTTTTTTTTAATCCTTTTTTTTACTCCCCCCCTTTTACTTCTTGTTTTTATCCTTTTACTTCTTGTTTTACTTTTTGTTTTTACTTTTTTTTCCCTTTTTTTTACTTCTTTTTTTTTTTACATCTGTTTTTTCTCCTTTTTTTACGTTTGTTTTTACTCTTTTTTTACTCCTTTTTTTTACTCCCGTTTTTACTTTGTTTTTATTCTTGTTTTTTCTTTTTTTTTACTTCTTGTTTTACTTTGTTTTTATTTGTTTTTTCCCTTGTTTTACTTCTTGTTTTTACTTTTGTTTTTACTTTTGTTTTACTTTTTGTTTTTACGTCTTGTTTTACGTCCTGTTTTACTCTTGTTTTTACTTCTTTTTTTATCCTTTTTTTTACTTTTGTTTTTACTTTTTTTTTTACTTTTGTTTTTACTTCTGTTTTTTTCCCTTTTTTTTATTTTTTTGTTTTTTCTTCTTTTTTACTCCTTTTTTTTTACTTCTTGTTTTTTTCCCTTTTGGGTTTTTCTTCTTGTTTTTTTTTTTTTTTTTTCACCTTTTTTTATTTCTTGTTTTTTTTCTTGTTTTTTCTTTTGTTTTTTCTCCTTTTTTTTACGTCTTGTTTTATCTTGTTTTTTCTCCTGTTTTTCGTTTGTTTTTTTCTTGTTTTTACTCCTTGTTTTATTCTTTTTTTTATTCTTGTTATCCTTGTTTTTTTTTTGTTTTTTTTCTTTTTTTTACTCTTTTTTTTACTTTTGTTTACTCCTTGTTTTTTCTTTTGTTTTTATTTTGTTTTATTTTTTTTTTACTCCCTTTTTTTTACGTCTTGTTTTTACTCTTGTTTTTACTTTTGTTTTTTTTCCTGTTTTTACTCCTTTTTTTTACTTTTGTTTTTTTCCTTGTTTTTTCTTTTTGTTTTTATTCTTGTTTTTTCCCTTGTTTTTTTCTCCCTTTTTTTACTCCTTTTTTTTATCTTGTTTTTTCTCCTTGTTTTACTTCTTGTTTTTTCTCCTTTTTTTTACTTCTTTTTTTTTTCCCGGGTTTTTTCTTTTTTTTTACTTCTTGTTTTTATTCTTGTTTTACTTTTGTTTTTACTCCCCGTTTTTATTTCTTGTTTTACTTCTTTTTTTTACCCTTTTTTTTATTTTTGTTTTTACTCCTTTTTTACTTTTTGTTTTTATCCTTGTTTTTTCTCCTTTTTTACTTCTTTTTTTACTTTTTTTTTCTTTTTGTTTTTTTCTTCTTGTTTTTTTCCTTGTTTTTTCTTTTGTTTTTATTTCTTGTTTTACTCCTTTTTTTACTTTTTTTTTTTTTTTTTTCTTGTTTTTCTCCTGTTTTTTCTTTTTTTTTTACTCCTTTTTTTTTACTTCTTTTTTTTAATCCTTTTTTTTATTCTTTTTTTTTCTCTTGTTTTTTTTTTGTTTTTTCTCCTTTTTTTTTACTTCTTTTTTTTACTCCCGTTTTACTTCGTTTTTTTCCTTGTTTTTACTTTTTTTTACTTTTTGTTTTATCCTGTTTTTCTTTTTTTTACTTTTGTTTTACTTCTTGTTTTTTCTTTTTTTTACTCCTTTTTTTATTTTGTTTTATTCTTTTTTTTCTCCTGTTTTTTTCCTTTTTTTTACTTTGTTTTACTCCTTTTTTTTTACTTTTGTTTTTTCTTCTTTTTTTATTCTTTTTTTTATCCCTTTTTTTTATTTTTGTTTTTACTTCTTGTTTTTATCCTTGTTTTTCTTTTGTTTTACTTCTGGTTTTACTCCTTTTTTTACTTCTTGTTTTTACTCCTTTTTTTACTTTTTGTTTTTTCTTCTTGTTTTTCTCTTGTTTTACTTTTTGTTTTTTTTCTTTGTTTTTTACTCTTGGTTTTTTACCCCGTTTTTACTTCTTTTTTTTACTTATGTTTTTCTTTATTTTTATTTTTATTTTTTCTTTTTGTTTTACTTCTTGTTTTTATTCTTTGTTTTTATCCTTTTTTTTACTTATTGTTTTTTTCTTGTTTTTTCTTCTTTTTTTTTTCTTGTTTTACTTCTTGTTTTTTCTTCTTTTTTTTTACCCTTTTTTTACTCTTGTTTTTTTTTGTTTTTATCTTGTTTTTTTTTTTTTTTTATTCTTTTTTTTAACTTTTTGTTTTTCTTGTTTTTTCTCCTTTTTTTTATTTTTGTTTTTACTTTTTTTTATCCCTTTTTGATTCTTTTTTTTACTCCCTTTTTTTTACGTCTTTTTTTTATTTTGTTTTTACTTCTTGTTTTATTCTTGTTTTTTTCCTTTTTTTTACTCCTTGTTTTTTTTTTTTGTTTTTACTTCTTTTTTACTTCTTTTTTATCCTGTTTTACTTCTTGTTTTTATCCCTTTTTTTACTCTTTTTTTACTTCTGTTTTTTTTCTTGTTTTTACTCCTTGTTTTTTCGTCTTTTTTTTACTTTTGTTTTTACTCCTTTTTTTTACTTGTTTTTTTCTTTTGTTTTTTCTTCTTTTTTTTCTTTGTTTTATCCTTGTTTTTTTCTTTTTTTTACTTTTGTTTTACTTTTTTTTTACTCCTGTTTTTCGCTTGTTTTTTCTTCTTGTTTTATCCTTTTTTTTTCGTTTTTTTTTACTTCTTGTTTTTACTCCTTGTTTTTACTTCTTGTTTTTATTCCTTGTTTTTACTCCTTTTTAATTTTTGTTTTTACTTCTTGTTTTTTCTCTTTTTACTTTTTTTTACTCCTTGTTTTATTCTTTTTTTTACTTTTGTTTTTATTTCTGTTTTTTTCCTTTTTTTACGTTTTTTTTATCCTTGTTTTTACTTCTTTTTTTTATCCTGTTTTTCTTTTGTTTTTTCTCCTTTTTACTTCTGTTTTTATCCTTTTTTTTACTTCTTTTTTACTTCTTGTTTTATCCCTTTTTTTTAATCCTTTTTTTTACCTTGTTTTACTTCTTTTTTTATCCTGTTTTTTCTTCTTTTTTTACTCCCTTTTTTTTACTTCTTTTTTTTTTTACTCCCTTTTTTTCTTTTTGTTTTATTCTTTTTTTATTTTTTTTTACTCCGTTTTTTCCCCTTGTTTTTTTTTTCTTTTTTTTACTTTGTTTTTTCCCTTTTTTTTTACTTTTTGTTTTTTACTCTTTTTTTACTTTTTGTTTTTTTCCCTTGTTTTTTTCCCGTTTTTATTCTTTTTTTTACTTCTTTTTTATTTTTGTTTTTTTCCTTGGTTTTTTCTCTTGTTTTTACTTCTTTTTTTTTTTTTTTTTTTTATTTTTTTTTACTCCTTGTTTTTACTTCTTGTTTTTACTTCTTGTTTTTACTCCTTGTTTTACTTCTTGTTTTTTACTCCTTGTTTTTTCTTTGTTTTTTCTCCTTGTTTTATTTGTTTTTTTTTTTTTTTTTTTTTTACTCCTTTTTTTTACTTTTTGTTTTTTTCTCCCTTTTTTTTACTTTTGTTTTTTCTCCTTGTTTTACTTTTTGTTTTTTCCCTTTTTTACTTTTGTTTTATTCTTTTTTTTTACCCTGTTTTTTCTTTTTTGTTTTTACTTTTTGTTTTTTCTCTTGTTTTTTTCTTGTTTTTAGTCTTTTTTTTACCCTTGTTTTACTCCTTGTTTTTTTCCTTTTTTTTCTCCTTTTTTACTTCTTTTTTTTATTCGTTTTATCTTGTTTTTACTTCTTGTTTTTTTCTTTTTTTTTACTTCTTGTTTTTATCCTTGTTTTTTCTTTGTTTTTTCTTTTGTTTTTACCCTTGTTTTACTTCTTGTTTACTTCTTGTTTTTACTCCCTTTTTTTTACTTCTTGTTTTTTTTTTTTTTACTCCCTTTTTTTTATCCTTGTTTTTTCTCCTGTTTTACCCCTTTTTTATTCCGTTTTACTTCTGTTTTACTTTTTTTACTCCTTTTTTTTACCCTTTTTTTTACTCCTTTTTTTACTCCTTGTTTTTTACTTTTTTTTT
>JACEEZ010002915.1:5000-10000 GCA_016584305.1 Chionoecetes opilio | reverse complement strand
ATGATGAACTCTTGCCGGAGAAAATGTATTATGGATGGAAAAGATAAGGCAAAAAATGGCCTCCAGGAAATATAAATTTTTGACCTGCCTTTAGGAGTATGGGAGGGGAGGGAGGGAGAGAGAGAGAGAGAGAGAGAGAGAGAGAGAGAGAGAGAGAGAGAGAGAGAGAGAGAGAGGAGAGAGAGAGAGAGAGGAGAGAGAGAGAGAGAGAGAGAGAGAAACAAACTTACAAGAAAGAAGACATAGAACAGAACATAAACCAGTTACACAAATAAAATTTAAAAAATAAACGCAGAAGAAAAACCCAAAAATATACATCGATGGAAAACTTTCGAAATCAAAACTAAAACTGAAACTTGAAAATATGAGGAAAATTTAGAGTAAAAATCATATCAAAATGGACCCAGGAAGAGGGGAGAGGAGGGGAGGAAGGGAGATAGGATAGAAAGAGAGGGGAAAAGGAAGGGGAATGATAAAAGCATGGAGGGGCGTGGCCAGGAACAGATGGAGGGAGGGGAGGGAAAGGGGAGGAAGGAGGAAGGAGGAAGGAGGGAAGGGAAGGAGGGGAGGGAGGAAGGGCAGGAGGAAAGGAGAAAGAGAGGGAGGAAGAGAAGGAGGGAAGGGAAGGAAAGGAAGGAGGAGAGGATAAAGGGAGGGAAGAAGAGAAGGAAGGAAGGAAAGGAAGGAGAGAAGAAAGGGAGGGAAGAAGGGAAGGAGGAAAAGCCATGAAAAATATTACCTGAAATAATGATAAAAATGATGACGATAATGATTTAATAATAATATGAATATTAATAAGAAGATGAGGAAGAAGAAACAAAAGAAGAGGACGAAGAAGAAAAAGAAAAAAGAGGAAGAATGAAAAGAAGAATAAAAATAAAGAAATACGAATATGTATGCACAGAAAAAAAAAAAAAAAAAAAAAAATATATATTATACCAGAAAAGAAAAAAGACGCAATGGACTCTAATTATCAGCTAGTACTATAGGATAAAGTATCAGACAGACATAGGGTGGAGCCAGCAGAGGGTGATGACTGTGCCACTATCTGAGAGGAAACCAGTGCCAGGGAGGGGAAAGAGAGAGGGGAGAGAGAGCCAGGAAAAGACAGACAGAAGCCAAACGCGGGAGTAAACGGGAGATAAGATAAAGGAAAACAAAAAAAGAGTAAAAGGAGTAGGAGTAAAAAAAAGTAAACAAAGTGAGAGGGATAAAATAATAACGGAAAATTGAAGTCAGTGTGTGTGTGTGTGAGAGAGAGAGAGAGAGAGAGAGAGAGAGAGAGAGAGAGAGAGAGAGAGAGAAGAGAGAGAGAGAGAGAGAGAGAGAGAGAGAGAGAGACAGCAATCAAGAGAAGACTGACCACCACCGCCTACCCTGCATTCAATTTAGCTGTCAAGAAAATGAACATCAGTCACCCCGCTGTCCCTTAACTCCCCTCACTCCCCTCTCTAGGCCTACCCTCTCCTCCCCTCACTAGGCCTACCCTCTCCTCCCCTCACTCCCCTCATAGCTCTTTCTAACCCATCACCCATCCTCTCTCCTTTCCCGCCTTGTCTGTCTCACGCCCTTTATCCACTCTCTCTCTCTCTCTCTCTCTCTCTCTCTCTCTCTCTCTCTCTCTCTCTCTCTCTCGAAACAAAGCGTCTAGGAGGACAAAAATTGAAAAATATACCAAATAGTAACATATTCCTTTACAAGTTAGAGCTAAATGATCCTGTAGCAGTAGTAGTAGTAGTAGTAGTATAGTGATAGTAGTGATGGTAATGGTATAGTGGTGGTAGTAGTAGTATAGTGATAGTAGTGATAGTAATGGTATAGTGGTGGTAGTAGTAGTAGTAGTAGTGATGGTAATGGTATAGTGGTGGTAGTAGAAAGGTAGTGGGTAGTAGTATGGGAAATAGTAGTTGATGGTAATGGTATAGTGGTGGTAGTAGTAGTAGTAGTAGTGATGGTAATGGTATAGTGGTGGTGGTAGTAGTAGTAGTAGTGATGGTAATGGTATAGTGGTGGTAGTAGTAGTAGTAGTAAAAGTAGTAGTTTAAACATTATCATCACTAACAACCAACATCACCACCACCGTCAGATAAAAACTTCATTAAGACAACCAGAACCTCCACTCAGCCCCCCCCCCCCCTCCTCACCTGCCCTTTAATTAGCGGCGCACCTAATCACCCCCAAGCCTCACCTGGGGACTCGTAGGCAAACACAGCAAAGGTAAAAAAAAAAAGAGCAAAACAAAAGCAAAACAAACATTCAAACCTAAAAAAAAAGAATAAAAGTCAAAATACAGAGAGAGAGAGAGAGAGAGAGAGAGAGAGAGAGAGAGAGAGAGAGAGAGAGAGAGAGAGAGAGAGAGAGAGAGAGAGAGAGAGAAGAGAGAAAAAAAAAAAGAGGCCTTGTGTTGGCATATAAAAAGAAAGTAAAACTGTGAACACAATCAATTTTTTTTCAAGAGTAAACAGAGGGAGAGAGGTGGAAAAAATTGAATATCTGGTGAAGTCGCGGTGAAAGAAATGAAGAAGAATAAGGAGGAGGGAAGAGGAAGAGGAAGAGGAAGAGGATTACATAGATTACATAGGAATAACAGACCCCCAGGAGACCTATTGGTCCATGACGAGGGTATCTGCTGAAACTACATACTACTAACTATCAACTACATGTAAGAAAACAGTTGGAAAATGATACCATGTCCCTAAAAAATAGGAACATGAAAGTTTCGTAGTGCAGAAAGATAGGGTATGAAATATACTAACTACAACTACCACTACCACTACCACTACAACTAATCGATACGGGGACTAGATACGAATCGCACTATCAATACCATTTACTTTACAGTGCGCGTCAAGTCTGTTTTTAAATGTAGTTATTGTGCTGGCTCCGACAACATTTGCTGGTAATTTGTTCCATCGATCAACGACTCTAACATTGAAAATTTTTACGGAGATCGGGATGCAACGTTGACCTTTAGTTTTAAACCATTATTTCTTTTTGTCACTTGAGTTGAAAGTTCGAATAGGTTCTCTTGATTAATGACATCAAATCCTTTTAGGATCTGGAAGAGGAGGAGGAGGAGGAGGAGGAGGAGGAGAAGGAGGAGGAAGAGGAGGAGGTCAATAAACGGGTACTTGGGCAAACCTATCGAGCATAAACTATTTTTTTACGTAAATCTTAAAAAAAAACTATAATAACCCTAATGTCTGTCACGGCGTAAGGGTCATAATATCCGCTAAGTTCCAACGGCAAAGAGACGGAGATGAGCCCCGTGGCATAGCGCGTCTTAGTGTAGGTCTCAGTCTTTGCCCTTACTTGAACGTGTCTGGAACCCTTTAAGTTAGAACCCTGAGGCAGTGAGTAGAGAGAGAGAGAGAGAGGAGAGAAGAGAGAGAGAGAGAGAGAGAGAGAGAGAGAGAGAGAGGAGAGAGAGAGAGAGAGAGAGAGGGAGAGAGAGAGAGAAAGAGAGAGAGGAGGAGAGAGAGAGAGAGAGAGAGAGAGAGAGAGAGAGAGAGAGAGAGAGAGAGAGAGAGAGAGAGAGAGAAGAGAGAGAGAAAAGGAAAAGAGAGAGAGAGAGAGAGAGAAGTAATAGAAGAAAATTAGTGTATAAAGGAAAGAAGAAATTAATAAAACAATGAATATGGTTAGAGAGAGAGCGAGAGAGCGAGAGAGAGAGAGAGAGAAGGAGGAGAGAGAGAGAGAGAGAGAGAGAGAGAGAGAGAGAGAGATTATGACACGTAAATAGAGACCACACACACAAGTTATGGCCCATTCTAAGTCTTTTGTCCGTCAGCCATAAGACAATCGATATCATAAGGTCTTACTTAATTAATAACCTTGCTTAACTTACCTACACGCACGCTGTCAAAGGCTAACTAGTAATTTGGCATTCTATAACGAAGTGGTTACTGAAATGTACAAAAAACACGCCAAATAAAAACTAAAGCTGTATTAAATTCACACAAAAAAACAGAGAAAATGAAATAAAATAGTTAGAAAAATTATAATATGGAATGAATAAGAAAAATTAGAAATTAGAAAAATATATTAGAAAATAATACAATCAAATATCAAGAAATATGTGAAAAATAAGGAAGACAGAGAGAAAAAAACAGGAAAGTACGAAAAACGAAAATAAAAATAAGTAGGGATAGCGGGGCAGGTTGCATCATTGCCTCTAACTCGCATGTTATCACACGTACATCGTCTTAATACTACTACTAATATTGACTATAACTACTACGCTACTATTAAACTACTACTACTACAACTACAACAATAATAATAATAAAAAAAGTTAATGCGAGTTAGAGACAATGATGCAACCTACCCTCGATGCAACCTGCCCCACTCTCCCCTACTTGCCCTTCTATAACAAGGTCGTTAGTGAAATGTACACAAACACGCCAATTGGTCTTCTTGACTCCTGATACTTTTTTATTTTATTTTCCTATTTTTCTACTTACTATTATTTCTCTACTTTCCTATCTTTCTACTTTTTACTCCTTACTACTTTTTCTTATTTTATTTTCCTATTTTTCTCCTTGGGTAATGCTTTTTTTTGTAAAGTTTTTTTTTTCTCGTATGATATTTTTTTCTTTTTTTCGTAGGATAGTTTTTTTTTTTTTTCTCGTAGGATAGTTTTTTCTTTTTCTCTCGTAGGATAGTTTTTTCCTTTTTTTCTCGTAGGATAGTTTTTTCCTTTTTTTCTCGTAGGATAGTTTTTTCTTTTTTCTCGTAGGATAGTTTTTTTCTTTTCTCTCGTAGGATAAAGTTATTTGTTTTTTTTCTCGTTAGTTCAGTGACTAGTTCTCGTTTGTTCAGTGATATTTTTAGATTTCTATTATTTCCACTAGGATGATTCCACGTGTTTGTTGTAGCGGCAGATGTTGTGAGTAATTAGTTATGAGCATAATGATGGCGTCACCCACCCACCCCCCCCAACCTTCACTGTTACCTGTATATAATTTAACGTTAAGAACGACACTATAACTTATAAACAA
>JACEEZ010002915.1:0-2500 GCA_016584305.1 Chionoecetes opilio | reverse complement strand
TGTTAAGATAAGGTGACAAGTAGTGAAAGCGATGGGTGTGTGTAGAGGGGAGAGAGAGAGAGAGAGAGAGAGAGAGAGAGAGAGAGAGAGAGAGAGAGAGAGAGAGAGAGAGAGAGAGAGAGAGAGAGAGAGAGAGAGAGAGAGGAAAAGTAGGTGAGGGAGGAGAAGAATGACAGGTGGAAGAGGAGTCGTGAAGGAAGGGGTGGAAGAGAGTGCCAGGTTGGAGAGTGGAGGAGGCAGGAGAGGAAGGGAGGAGGAGGAGAAGGAGGAGGAGGAGGAGGAGGGGGAATGGTGGTGATGAGGTTGGAAGAAAAGAAAAAAAGAGGTTATTATAACGATAAAGATGGAAAAGAGGAAATAATGATAATAATGATGATGATGAGGAGGAGGAGGGAGGAGGGGGAAAGGAGGAAGAGGAAGAAGAGGAGGAGGAGGAGGAGAGGAGGAGGAAGGAGGAGGAGAGGAGGAGGAGGAGGAGGAGGAGGAGGAGGAGGAGGAGATGGAGGAAGTTAGGAACGTAGTGGAGGTTGTGAAGTGGCATACACGAAGTGGAAGAAGTGGTGGTTAGGTGGAGGGGAGAGGAGAGGAGGTAGTAGAGTAGCAGTAGATAGGAGGAAGGGGGAGGAAGAGTGGGGAAGGGGAGGGGATGGTTGGGGGTGGGAGGGGTGAAGTGCAATGGTAAGAGATGTGCCAAATACCAACAAGGGGAGAGGGGAAAGGAGGGGAGGGGAAGGGGAGGGGGAGGGGGGCACACCATCTGCTTTTTGGCACTGTGAGGGGACGCGAAAAATTCCTTCTTGCTTATCCACCGACCTGCTTATCTCCTGCTATTTCCGTGTGTCTATCTATCTGTCTATCAACTTATTTAACTAAAAAAATACTTATCTGTTATCTATAGTATCAAAAGTATCTTAACATGTAGTCTATCTAAAATTGAACTACAGTCTCTCTTTATTTACATCTGCCTTCACATCTATCTATCTACCAATCTACTTATCTATCTAAACAAATACTTATCTGTTATCTATAGTATCAAAAGTATCTTAAAGTATAGCTGATCTAAAACTAAACTACGAGTCTCTTTATCATTTACAACTGCCTTCACATCATTCTATATATCTATCTACCAATCTACTTATCTAACCTAAAAACTACATACCTTTTTATCTATAGTATCAAAAGTATCTTAAAGTATAGCTTATCTAAAACTAAACTACGAGTCTCTTTATCATTTACATCTGCCTTCACGTCAATCTGTCTATGTATCTATCTACCAATCTACTTATCTATCTTAAAAACTACATACCTTTTTATCTATAGTATCAAAAGTATCTTAAAATATAGTCTAAGTAACTCTAAACTACTAGTCTCTATCATTTACATCTGCCTTCACGTCAATGTCTATATATATACCTATCAATCTAATTATCTATCTTAAAAACCACTTATATATTATCTATCAAAGTATATTCCGTCAAAAACTAAACTAATAATCTCTTTATCATATATCTACCTTCACATCAATTTATCTATCTACCTATCTATCAATCTACTTTTGATCTACCAATCCATCTATTAATTGGTGTATTTACTTTTGCCTGCCTTTATCTTTGCCTTACCTATATTTCCCTTTGTCTGCCTTTGCCTTTACTTTCCCTGTATTTACCTTCACCTTAACTGCATTTACTTTTCTCTCCCTGTACCTTACCTAAATTTACCCTAACCTAACCTTTACTCTATCTATCTATCTATCATTTTAATTTTTATCTACCTATCCATCTATCAATTGCTGTATTTACCTTTGTTTACCTTTACCTTGCCTTAAACTTACCTATATTTACCTTAACCTTACCTTTAATCTATGTATCTATCAATTTAGTTTTTATCTACCTATCAATTGCTGTATTTACCTCTACCTTGCCTGCCTTTACTTTTACTTTACCTATATTTCCCCTTGTCTGCCTGGCTGTGTCGTGCAATGCATCACCCTGTGTGGCACGTCGGGTGTTTGTACCGAATGCTAATATATCACACTGTTATATAATGGCTTCAGGGCATTCGGCTGAGCTCATAACACATCAAAGAGGAGACGGAGGAGGAGGAGGAGGAGGAAGAGGAGGAGGAGGAAGACAAAGAGGACCAAAGCAGGTGGAAGACGAGTAGTAGGAGGAGGAGGAAGAGGAAGGGAGGAGGAAGAGGAAGGGAGGAGGAAGAGGAAGGCAGGTGGAAGATAAGTAGTAGGAGGAGGGAGGAGGAAGAAGGGAGGAGAAAGACAAAGAGGAGAACCAAGGCAGGTGGAAGACGAGGAGGAAGAGGAGGAGGAGGGAGGAGGAGGAAGGGTAAGTAGTAAAAGCCATAATACCTTGCACAAAACGAGATGAGAGAGAAGAGAGAAGAAGGGGAGAGAGGAGAGAGACGGGAGAGAGAAGGAGAGAGAGAGGAGATGAGAAGCAGTAGAGAGAAGAGAGAGGAGAAGACGAGAGAAGAGAGAAGAGAGAGA
>JACEEZ010002913.1:177500-188061 GCA_016584305.1 Chionoecetes opilio | reverse complement strand
TTTTTCTATATTGCATGGTATCACTTCTTTTCCGGCCAGCTTCGGCAGGAGGGACGGCTGGGTGGGGAGGAGCCTTCTACTTTCCTATCCTTTCTCTCTTATTATCTAGTTAGTGTAGTGTAGTTAAAGCAAACAGCCTTGTAAGGACCTATCGGTCTGTTGCTTTTTGTGTTTCCTTTGTATTCCTTTGTATTCCTCCTCCTCCTCCTCCTCCAATTATACACAACCACTCAGCTCTAAACTGAACATCATCGTCATCAACACCAGCAGCAGCATTCCCAGGTCATGGTCCTCCGCTGACCTGGCTTTCCCCTTCACCTCCCTCCCCAGTGACTCTCTTGACGGCAATTTTTTGGGCGTGGAAATAGAATTAGGAAATATTAGATTCACTTGATTTTATTCTCCACTGACCTTAATTTCCGTCTTCAGCTTCCTTATACATATGAATTCCCTGAATTTCCCTTCCTTCTTTCCATTTTCCTTCCTTCCAATATTATTTTTTAAGGATTTTTTTTTATACAGTTTTCATCTGCGGCAAATGAGTTTAATCTTTCCTGATTCCTCCATATTCATTTTTCGGTTTTTATTGTACGATTCTTTCTTTTCCTATAAATAAATAAAGAAGATAACAAAAACAGAAAGAGCCTCAGGGCAATTTTCTTTCCTCTTCTTCCGATAAAATTTGATGTAGTGTTTCCCGATAGCTGTTTGAGGTCGCCCTTGGTACAACTTTCTTGCTGATGTGTTTTTTCGGCACGTGGTCTGACTACTAAGCTCCGTCATCACGTGTCGCTGTATGGACCGGTAGTATTCACCTTAACACATTGCCATGTCCATCACAAAGTGTACAAATAATAAAGTTTCTCCTTCCCATTCCTGCATCTGCACCCACATGTCAAACATTAAGAGAACGCAAACCAGAGGATATGTCACTTAGAAACGTGTACATATTCATCTCTCTCTCTCTCTCTCTCTCCTCTCTCTCTCTCCTCTCTCTCCTCTTCTCTCTCTCTCTCTCTCTCTCTCTCTCTCTCCTCTTCCTCTCTCTCTCTCTCTCTCTCTCTCTCTCTCTCTCCTCTCTCTCTCTCTATTTTCTATTTCAGCTTTCTCTCTCTCTCTCTCTCTCTCTCTCTCTCTCTCTCCTCTCTCTCTCTCTCTCTCTCTCTCCTCTCCTCTCTCTCTTCTCTCTCTCTCTTCCTCGCTCTCTCTCTCTCCTCTCTCTCTCTCTTTTCTCCTCTCTCCTCTCTCTCTATTTATTATATATTATATATATATATATATATATATATTTCTATTTCAGCTTCTCTCTCTCTCTCTCTCTCTCTGTCTCTCTGTCTCTCTGTCTCTCTTTCTCTCCTCTCTCTCTCCTTCTCTCTCTCTCTCTCTCTCTCTCTCTCTCTCTCTCTCTCTCTCCTCTCTCTCTCTCTCTCTCTCTCTCTCTCTCTCTCTCTCTCTCTCTCTCTCTCTCTCTCCCCCCCCCTCCCCTCCCTATGACGCTCACCTCTCCACGTCATCACACTCGACGCACCATTTCATGCCGCCGTGACAACCAGGCCAAATTAAGGCGAGACGCGGCCGTTCACCTTCAGGAAGCTCAGGGGCGGCTGCGTGACGGACCATTGCTTTTAATGAAGTGTCAAAATTTCACACATTTAGTTCAAGTCCATTATTCTTTAGTTTCTTCTATTAGTTTATGCGTGATTTCATCATTGATTTTTTCTTTTTATATCCTTATCTGTATCTTTTTCCTTGTGTTGTGACTAATTTACATATTCAGATTCTCTATTTTTGTTCTTCATGTTCTTGTTCTTGTACATCCTCTATTTTTTTTGCCTCCTCCTCCTCCTGAGGAGCCTTCTACTTTCCTATCCTTTCTCTCTTATTATCTAGTTAGTGTACGGTAGTTAAATCAAACCGCCATGTAAGGACCTAATGGTCTGTTGCTGTTTGTGTTTCCTTTGTAATCCTTTGTAATCCTCCTCCTCCTCTTCTTCCTGCATGCCTGTAACGGGAATGGCGCGCCCAATTTCTATGTTGAGAGAGAGAGAGAGAGAGAGAGAGAGAGAGGGTGTCAGTACAGCAATTGCTTTATAATTAGTTTCAAGCGCCATTGAAATAATTTATATTGTTATTAATTTATGTTTTTCGCAATATGTTGTTATAGTTGTTTTTTGTTCCTCTATAATCTATATCATGTTTTATTTTTCTTACTTCTTCCTCTTTCCTCATTTTTTTGTCCTTGATGCTGTTCCTGCTTTCTTCATCTTACTCATCATTTTTTAAATTATTTTCATTATTGTTATCATCATCAATATTATTATTATTATGATGATGATTATTGTTACTATTTTTATTATTGTTATTATTATCAACTAACTATATGTATCTCTCATTTTCAGGTAAGACGACAGGAAAAGTTATGAAGTGTGTGTATGTTTGAACGAGTCTCAAGTTAAGATGACAAAAATAAGGTGAGACATCCTAAACATAGCATTAACTTTTCTTGTCACTTCTTAAGCGTGTCATTTCTTTACTAACAGAAATATACGGACAAGAAGATAATGTAAGAGAGGATCCGTGAAAGCTCTGCCAACTTAGAGAGAGAGAGAGAGAGAGAGAGATAGAGAGAGAGAGAGAGAGAGAGAGAGAGAGTTACAATGTCACTTTGCATTATATATAATAGGAGGAAGGGAGCGGCAACTGTGTGTATTTTGTCACTTAATGAGGTGCTAACGAGGTCCAATGTCACACACACACACCACACAAACACACACACACACACCACCACACACACACACACACACACACACACACACACACACACACCACACACACACACACAACACACAACACACACCTACACACCTACACACACACCTACACACACACCCACACACACACCCACACACACACACACACACACACACACACACACACACACACACACACACACACACACACACACACACACACACACCGATTTCAAGTATATGCTCATTTTTGCTACATTTCACACTTTATATATTTTCTTAGAAGTTAAAACAGTGTGAAGAGAATCATGAGAGAGAGAAGAGAGAGAGAGAGAGAGAGAGAGAGAGAGAGAGAGAGAGAGAGAGAGAGACTTTTATGAAGGATTATTTTTCTCTATTTATGATTACGGTACACTTATATCCTCGCCTTCTCTCACATTGCCTTTGGATGGAAGAAGAGGAGGAAGAGGAATAGCACAGGGAATGGAAGAGGGAAGAGTTAAGTGGTGAATAAAGGGAAGGAAAATGAAAAAGAAAAATTAGATGTTATTAATTAAGAGTCGGTGGTTTTTTTTTATATATAGCCAAACAAATATATACTGAGACGTTTTACTTATTATTTTAATATTCTTTCTCTTTTTTGTGTGTTAAGTAAATAAGGGGATTTTTATACATGGATAAAATTTCGCTCCATAGACAAAAAACAAAAGCAAAAAAGAGAATGAATATTCTCTGGAGGATGTTGGTTAATGAGCACACTTGTCTTTTATGGATCTCTCTCTCTCTCTCTCTCTCTCTCTCTCTCTCTCTCTCTCTCTCTCTCTCTCTCTCTCTCTCTCTCTCTCTCTCTCTCTCTCTCTCTCTCTCTCTCTCTCTCTCTCTCTCTCTCTCTCTCTCTCTCGAATGTGGGTGTCCTTCATTGATTGTGTCGAAGGGAAAAAAGTGTGAATATTTGAACAAGTGAGGAAACTTTAATAATAGCTGGATCCTGTATCGAGGAGGAGCAGGAGGAGGAGGAAAATTAAACGTGACGTCAGTAAAAACAACATTTATACCGTTGTAAAATTAAATAAGGCAAGAGAGAGAGAGAGAGAGAGAGGTCAAATATATATTAATCACGTCGTGTTGCATGTTTGTTGACCGGAACTGAGAGTCAAAAGAGTGAATTAGCTGTGACTCTAATCATGTTTACAGCCTGACTTGTGATTGGCTGCTGATTGTGGTGTTATTATTTTTCATTTCATTTCATAATTATTATTTTCACTATTTTTATTAATATTATTATTGTTATTATTAATATTATTATTATTATTATCGTCGTTACCATTGCCATTATGTAACGTTCTCTCTCTCTCTCTCTCTCTCTCTCTCTCTCTCTCTCTCTCTCTCTCTCTCTCTCTCTCTCTCTCTCTCTCTCTCTCCTCTCTCTCTCTCTCTCTCTCTCTCTCTCTCTCTCTCTCTCTCTCTCTCTCTCTCTCTCTCTCTCTCTCTCTCTCTCTCTCTCTCTCTCTCTCTCTCAACTTATGTAAGATAGATGATAAATTGTTGAAAACAAAAATGAATATTATTATCTCTTATTAAAGCCTGATAGATAGACTGAATAAGCCAATTAAATAGATGGATACAATGATGGATCCATCAGACAGATTAACTAATTAGGGGAGGAATATTAAGGTAAAGAAGGAAATTAATTAAAATGATCGGTCAATCTTCAAAGGAAATGTACAGCCGACACGAAGGAGGGAAGAAAGGGAGACTGAAAAATAAATTAAATGCCTTCCTAAAAGATTAAAGGGAATTTGAATCCTTTAATAGTTTAATGGAACCCAGTGAGTGCTCTCTGGTGACAATGACCTCTCCTCTTCCTCATCCTCATCCTCCTGCTCCTCTTTCTCCTCTTCATCCTGCTCCTCCTTCTCCTCTTCATCCTCCTCCTCTTTCTCTTCCTCTTCCTCATCCCACTCGCTTTCACGTCCTCTTTCATGGAAATTACTAAACCGTGATAAGGGACAGCTTCATATTTCTCTCTCTCTCTCTCTCTCTCTCTCTCTCTCTCTCTCTCCTCTCTCTCTCTCTCTCTCTCTCTCCTCTCTCTCCTCTCTCTCTCTCTCTCTCTCTCTCTCTCTCTCTCTCTCTCTCTCTCTCTCTCTCTCTCTTTTCGGTCCTCCCATTTTATGTCCTATTCTTCTTCATATTTTCTACTTTACTACGCCTTTCCATTCTGTTGTGTTATTTTTCGCTTCCTCTTCCTAGTTGGTTCTTCCTGGTTTTCTCCGCTGTTTCCGGCATCCACAAGGGAGGGAAGGGCGCGGCGAGCTGTAGCTTCCTCTGTTTATAGGTCGTCTCATTCTGCTATGTCATTTTCATCATTGTTTGTCTGTCGTTGTTTCCATGAGCGTTTGTCGACAGAGAGAGATTGTGAGGGGGGTGGTAGTGGTTTCTGTGGGTGTTTTGTTATGGGGGAAGTGTTGGTGGTAGTGGTGTTGGTTGTGGTAGTGTGGTGTTGGTTGTCATAGTGGTGGTAGTGGTGATTAATCAAGGTCGTATGATATCAAATGCTGTCAGATTTTTTCAGGGTTAAAATTTTATTGACTGAATTTTGCTTATTTTTCCCTCCCCCTCTTCTCTCTCTCTCTCTCTCTCTCTCTCTCTCTCTCTCTCTCTCTCTCTCTCTCTCTCTCTCTCTCTCTCTCTCTCTCTCTCTCTCTCTCTCTCTCTCTCTCTCTCTCTCCTGGTTTTTTTTATAACATATCGTCCACTATCCCCAAACAGTTTCATGACATTTATTTTTTCATACTCATTCATTATAAATTTCCAAACAAGAAGCGAGTAAGTATTTTTTTCTCCACACCTTCAACAATCCTTTCGTCCCCTTCACCCATCTCGCAGACGCTGCCTCAGACTCATTATTTATTCAGGTTTTCTAACTTTTCTTACTCATAGGAGCACCTTATCTGACATGCACCTCTCCACGCCTCCCATAGCACTTTCCAGGCAGCGACCCAGCCTCCCATCAGCCCTACTCAGCGCCACAACCTTAGGCTATCAAACCAGACGCGTGGCAGCCGCTTCTATTCACTCCTTTTAGCTTCACGTGGATGGAAGTTTTTATTATTTTTAATTTTTGCGAATCCAAGGCCTTATCAATGGTATTCGTGCATTGTCTATATTAACATTATCCTTCAAGTTAATTTATATACGTGCAATGCTTTGTTTTTTAGAGGTGATTTGCGTCTTTACTTTTTGTGTGTGAATCCAAGGCCTTATTAATGGTATTCGTGCATTGTCTATATTAACATTATCCTTCAAGTTCATCTACATGCGTGCAATGCTTTGTTTTAATTTAGATGTGATATACTACGTCTTTACTTATCTAATTCATTTTGATATTTAAGTTGTGTATTTGGGGTAAGTTAAGATAACCTGAATTGCTGTACTTAGATATGTATGTAGATATACTCTGTGGTTACGTTAGAAAGTTGTACGAGAGGGAGGGAAGGACAGAGAAAGGGGCAATGTGGAAAAAATTCTAGATAAAAAGAGAATAATATGGAGTATGATATGGAAGAGGGCGAGGAAAAGGAATATGAAGACAGAGGAAGAGGGTAGATTTTGGTGACATTTTTATAGTCTTAGAGTTACTTGCGTGAGAATGAAGTTTTAGGTCTTGTGATAAGGATGGCATGATTTTATGATCTATTATATGTTTACCAGTATAAGAGTAAGGTTGGTTCTTATATTGAGTAAGGAAGGAGTGATGTTTTACTTAGTTTCTTTATTACCAGGGTGAGGGTTAGGTTAGCTTGTATGTTAAGTCAGTATTGAGTGATGCTCAATTTCTTTGTTACAAGGGCGAGGGTTAAGCTAGCTTGAATGTTGTGTTGAGTAAGGATTGAGTGATTCTTAGATTCATTGTTAGTTAGGATTAGGCTAGCTTGAATGTTGTGTTAAGTCAGGATTGAGTGATGCTTCGTTTCATTGTTACCAGGGCGAGGGTTGCATTGGGCTACATAAGCATGGAGGACCGGAGGTGACTCTTTGTTGGGTTGGAGTTACAGTGGTGAAGGTCTGATCGGCTTACACCTCCATAACATGTAAAATATTATCTTATCTTTTATTTTATTAGTACTTTAGTCCATTTTCTACTATGTATGTAAATTATGTGTATTGTTTTATTTTTTATTTTTGCTGTCTATGCCTTCGGGTAAAACCAAATTATTATTATCACTACTATTATAACAACAGACTTACCACAGACAGACAGACCTAACCACATCTCCAGACCCACTCAGCCATAGACCCACCCATTAGATTAGGCCGCTGCACAACATAGCCCACTTACCAGGAACTGAGACCCACTTCCCACCAGTAAGCCTTCACTCCTCCTCTCCTCCTCCTCCTCCTCCTCCTCCTCCTCCTCCTCCTCCTCCTTTTCCTCCTCCTCCTCCTCCTCCTCCTCCTGCTCCTCCTCTTCCTCCAACAGTGGCAACAAACTCTATACTTCATCCCACACGCTTCATATGTGACCTAGATTTTTGCTGCCTTAAGAAGTAGAAAGAGAAGGAGGAGGAGGAGGAAGAAGATATAGAAGGAGGGAGCAGGAAAGAAATGTAGTGGGTAAAGAGTCAAATTCACGGCGAGTCGAGCTGGGAATCCCTTTGTGTCACTGGGTGGCGAGGCGTGAGAGGGGTGTAGATAGTAAAGCGGCTATTACACGGGCACTTTTCTGCTCAGTGAGCAGTTTTGAGGATTTTGCTCAACGAAAGCCTGTTTGGTTGAGCAAACAGCGAACTCCTTCGAAGCTATTTTTGCTCATCATTTCATTGAGCAAAACTTATTTGAGTGAGCAAAAACGTTTTCTGTTATAAAGAACCTACATTAGTGGATGACTATATTATTTATTGCAAGATCATTTTCTTCTAAAACTCTCAAGAAGACATCAACATGCCTGCTGACTGGACAGACGAGATGGAAAGCTTACTGATTGACTTAGTTCAGGCACATCCTACAATATGGAACATATATAGCCCTTTATTTGCTCAAAAAGCATTAAAAAAGAAAACATACACACACATCGCCGCAGAACTCCGAGCAACTTTCCCAGACATTGCTGGAATTACTGCAGGTATGATAAAGTCCACTATATACATTAAAAGTAACCTATAGGTATACTGCAGGACGGATGAAATAAAAATTTACCAGCTAAGATAACCTAAGCTATCCTGATTTGCTAACATAATATATCCTGATTTAAGCTAAGCTAAGCTAACCTAGGGTCCCCCGAAATATGCCAAAACCCCGGGTTTTGGCATAAATGAATCAAAAACCTTTGGCCTAATCAAAAAACCTTTCTTAATTAGGTATATTGAATTGAAAGTAGTTAGTTTCGTACACTGATTTTGAGTATTTTCGTACATACCTGGTGTCGTTTCGTAACTCTAGTAGTCAAGTTCAACTCTGAGCTGAGTGTACGAAACGACTTTGGTTTCATATAGACTACGAAACAACTTTTGGTAATAATGGACGAGAGTTTCGCGGTCGTTTTCAGAGACACCAACTATTTTATCTTGGCCTACAATAGGTGCTTGTTCTAATGGAGATAGTTTTATTTTGCGCAACACCCCCCCCCCCAAATAATAATAATGAAACCTAACCTAACCTTATAGGTTTTAATGAAACCTAACCTAACCTTAAAGGTTTTAATGAAACCTAACCTAACCTTATAGGTTTTAATGAAACCTAACCTAACCTTATAGGTTTTAATGAAACCTAACCTAACCTTATAGGTTTTAATGAAACCTAACTTAACCTTAAAGGTTTTAATGAAACCTAACCTAACCTTAAAGGTTTTAATGAAACCTAACCTAACCTTATAGGTTGTAATGAAACCTAACCTAACTTTAACCACAAAGTATACTTGGGGGGGGGGGGCAAAATAAAACTATCTCCATTAGAACAAGCACCGCTTATATTAGGAAGCGCTATGATCATTTCTATAATAATATAAGCGAAAGTGTGTCTGTCTGTCTGTCTGTCTGTCTGTGTGTGTGTGTGGTATAGGTTCCGCCCCCCGTGGCGCAATCACCTCATATGGCACATTTTTGGAACCGGGTTGACCAGGGGAAGGTTTTAAGCCCACTTATGAGATGATTCGCTCATTTTTTTTTTTTTTTTTTTTAGCAGCCAATTAGCGATAATGTGAAAAAAAAAATGGGTTGCGGGGAATTGAGGAAACCTTGATGTAGGTGATGGGTAGTGGGTGAGTGAATGGGTGGGGCGATGGGTAATGGGTGTGGGGTGATGGTGAGTGAATGGGTGGGGGGTGATGGGTTGGGGGTGATGGGTGAGGGAATAGGTGGGGGGTAATGGGTAATTGGTAAATATAAGCGAAAGTCTGTCTGTCTGTCTGTCTGTCTGTCTGTCTGTCTGTGTGTGTGTGTGTGTGTGTGTGTCTGGTATAGGTTCCGCCCCCCGTGGCGCAATCACCTCATATGGCACATTTTTGGAACCGGGTTGACCAAGGGAAGGTTTTAAGCCCAATTATGAGATGATCCGATCCCTTTTTTTTTTTTTTTTTTTTCAGCCTATTAGCGATAATTGTGAGAAAAAAAGTGGGTTGCGAGAATTGAGGAAACTTGATGTATGGGTGATGGGTAATGGTGAGTGAATGGGTGGGGTGATGGGTAATGGGTGTGGGGTGATGGGTGAGTGAATGGGTGGGGGTGATGGGTTGGGGGTGATGGGTGATGGGTGAGGGAATAGGTGGGGGGTGATGGGTAATGGTAAATATAAGCGAAAGTGTGTCTGTCTGTCTGTCTGTCTGTGTGTGTCTGGTATAGGTTCCGCCCCCCGTGGCGCAATCACCTCATATGGCACATTTTTGGAACCGGGTTGACCAGGGGAAGGTTTTTAAGCCCAATTATGAGATGATCCGATCAATTTTTTTTTTTTTTTTAGCAGCCTATTAGCGATAATTGTGAAAAAAAGTGGGTTGCGAGAATTGAGGAAACCTTGATGTAGGGTGATGGGTAATGGGTGAGTGAATGGGTGGGTGATGGGTGTGGGGTGATGGGTGAGGGAATGGGTGGGGGGTGATGGGTGAGGGAATAGGTGGGGGGTGATGGTAATGGGTGAGTGAATGGGTGTGTGGTGATGGGTAATGGGTGAGTGAATGGGTGGGGGGTGATGGTAATGGTTGAGTGAATGGGTGGGGGGTGATGGGTAATGGTGAGTGAATGGGTGGGGGAATACATACATTTCTACATCCATGATTTCAGGAAAGTTAGAAGGGGCTATCTGGAGAGTCCGTGTTTGGTGGGCCGAAGGCCCACCAAACACAGGTGGTGGGCCGAAGGCCCACCACCAATAGCCCTCCGCAGGAGCTAGCCAAAAAGTCCGCCCGGAGGGCGGCTTTGCGGCTAGTGTATCATAACCGCACTCAGGTCTGTATGCATTTTGCTCATCAAAACACAGATCACCGTGTAATAGTTTCGTTGAGCAGATCAGCGAAATGTGCTCAGTGAGCAGCTGCTCACTGAGCAGAAAAGTGCCCGTGTAATACCCGCTTAAGATTGAGAGCAAGGGAGAGAGGAGCAGGGAGGGAGAGATATACGTAGGGAAAGGAGAAAGGGAGAAGGATAGGAGAGAGGATGAGGGAATAGGGATGGGAAAGGAGGGATAGGTTTAGTTGAAAGGATAGGAAGAAGGTTGGGGGAGGGAAGGTGAAATGACAGTGAAATGGAGAGGATGGGATTGGAGGAGAGAGAGGGGAAGGGAGAGTGGATAGTGAGAGCGTAGGTAGGTTAATGTCT
>JACEEZ010002913.1:162500-165000 GCA_016584305.1 Chionoecetes opilio | reverse complement strand
ACACACACACACACACACACACACACACACACACACACACACACACATACACATACACACGTCTCCTTAATCATGCTAATATATGTGTTCCTTTTTAGTTTTTTTTCACACTGCAGTATTTTTCGTGTTTTCATGTGTCTTATGGATCACATTCCTCGGTGGCCTTGTTTTGCCTAGGAGGAGGAGGAAGAGAAAGAGGAGGAGGAGGAGGAGGAGGAAGAGGAGGAGGAGGAAGAGGAGGAGGAGGAGGAGGAAGAGGGGGGATAATGGTGGAGGCTATAAGGAAGGAGTGAAGGAGAGGTGTGCCAAGGAGTAGGAGGGAGGAAAGGGATAGAGGCACAGGAGGTAGGTGAAAATTAAGGTGGCTTACAAGAGGAAAGAGGAGGATTGGGGTAAGGGAGGAAGAAAAAGGAGAGAGAGAGAGAGAGAGAGAGGAGAGAGAGGAGAGAGAGAGAGAGAGAGAGAGAGAGAGAGAGAGAGAGAGAGAGATATGAATTGCGAAAACTACAAAAAACCCAGGTATAAAGAGAAATACAAAGGAGGAAATAGAGAGAGAGAGAGAGAGAGAGAGAGAGAGAGAGAGAGAGAGAGAGAGAGAGAGAGAGAGAGAGAGAGAGAGAGAGAGAGAGAGAGAGAATATGAAGTGCGAAAACTATAAATAAAAAAAACACAAGTAGATGGAGAAATACAAAGGAATACAAAGGAGGAGATAGAGTGGATGGTGAAGCAGAGGGAATGAGGAAGGAATGGAAGAGTGTGTTGAAGGAGGAGGTTGAGGAGTGAGGAGGAAGTGGCGAGACTTGTGTCATGGTTCTTCGTGTTGGTGGTGGTGAAGGCGGCACGCGAGGACCCGTGGTATGCTTGATGGCGCTCCTTCTTTAGGACCCGACGACTGCAGTAGAAGGAGCAAGATGAAGATAAGATAAGATAAGATAAGATACTTTGATCCTATCCAGACAATTATTCACGGTTCCTGACGATACTAATTTGCCACCACTCTAAAATTAACTCGAGCAGCAGCGAGAGAGATTCGAACTTCGGGACAGAAAGAGGAAGAGTAAGAAGAAGAGGAGAAGTAAAGAGAGTAATAAGGAGGATAGGAGTAAGGGGGAAAAATAATACATTGAATGACAATAATTTGGGTAAGAGTTAAAGGAAACGTAAAGAGAGTAGTTAATTAGGTAAATGGAGGATAGGAGTAAGGGAGAAAAAATAAATTTATTGAATAAGAAGTATTTGGGTTAGAGATACACAATACTGTAATACATATACTGTAATGTATGCTCACGTCAGTAATCATAGTAATTATCATAGTGCAGCTGATGGTCGTGCTAGTGGTATTATTATTATTATTTGTGTGTGTGTGTGTGCGCGTTATTCACCCATGGTCTTGTCCACGCGAGTCAGACTCGCGATCGCCAGTTTCACCCTCCCGGTGAGAGCTTGGAGCTCATTATTACCGATCTTTGGGTAATGCTGGGACCTCACACACCACATACACCCATCCCCTTGCTCAAGAGAGACAGTAACCGCCCGAATTTGTCAGTGAAAAATCCCCGGGAGCAGTGAGGATTGGAACCGGCTACCACAGAATAGAAGGCCAGCAAGCTATCAATCTGACCATCGTGGCGTTTGTGTGTGTGTGTCGTTGATTTAGAGGCTTAGGTGATAAAAAAGAACAATGAAACGGGAAGGGAAAGTAGGAGTGAGAAACAGCTGACACTACCAATACCGCCACCATCACCACCACCACAACAACAAAGAAAAATCATTGTCCACACTGAGGAAGAGAAGTGAGACCCTTGATTGAAACACGAATTTCCTGACGCTGCACCAACACAGGTCATATGGATCTAGTGAAAAGGCAAAGAATAGGAGAAAAATGAGCGTCTTGAGAAAGGGTCAGCACCGTGATGAATAATAGATGACTCATCAGCACAGGCGGGGAATGAATGGCCCGAGTGAATGAGAAGCAGTGGAGGGAAGGAGGAGAAGGAACACATATTTTTTCTACAACTCAAAGGACTGGATAAGGGCAAAGGAAAGACTTAACAAAAAGCCCACTAGCTGCCAATCCCTATAAAGAAGACAGTAAGAGATTGCACAAAGGGGGATGGGCCAATTTAGAGAGTTGTCTTGACACTTACGAGGGTATCTGTTGAGCTACACAATACTATTACTGAGCTACATTTGGGAGAACGGGATAGCATAGAACAAGGCTAGGAGAAGAAGAAGAAGGAATGTCAGCTGTATTTGAGGAGGAAGAGGAAGTTTAGGTGGGAATTATCTAATATACTATAGGAGTAGCCGTGTGTCTGTCTGTTTTGGATAGCTGAAACTGTAAATTCAATTTTGATGAGAGTAGCCTCAAAAATTCGCAAATAAATCGTAGGTGGTAAGCGGCTTGGTCCCTTGTCGATTGAATAATTTTGAAGGGGGGGTTTTGGGCTAAAAACACTTTTCAGCGATTAGATTACAGGAATAAACTCTGCGGTAACGT
>JACEEZ010002913.1:137500-155000 GCA_016584305.1 Chionoecetes opilio | reverse complement strand
ATCTTCTTTGTTTTCTCCATACAGCTTTTGCATATCATTTACGTATATAGTTTTTATTTCTTAATATTAATATTATTATTGTCATTATTATTTTCCACTTTACTTTAGCCTCCTCCTCACGCCCACCCCACAACTCAGGATGTTTACTCAGTCTTGCCCACACACAAAATATGTCTTCTCGCGATTTGTTTAATCTTTTATTCTTCCACAGTTTCCCCTCCTATCGTATCTTCCCTTCCCCTCTGTTTCCTCTTTTTATTTCCGACATTTACGTCTTTTTTTTGCTTAATTTTTTCTTCCTTTTCTGCAACAACAACACCATTATCAGTAACATGACTACCATTATCTTTTCTTCCTCACTTTTCTTATTTCTTCCCTTATTCCCTCCATCCTTTCCTTCCTCCACTTCCTCCGTCTCCCTCCTCCTTTCTGTAGAATAAACTTTTAAAACGCTTTTGCTTCCCTAACAAAGACGGGAAAATAAGGCGACCTTCAACATCAGATGGCCCTTCTGAAAGAGAGAGAGAGAGAGAGAGAGAGAGAGAGAGAGAGAGAGAGAGAGAGAGAGAGAGAGAGAGAGAGAGAGAGAGAGAGAGAGAGAGAGAGAGAGAGAGAGAGAGAGAGAGAGAGAGAGAGAATATGTTTGGGGGTCGATGCATGGATTTTAAAACGACACAAACAGGGTTAAAACGACGTTGTTTGGAAGCGAAATTACTTGGAAATATTACGGCCAAGACCTTTTGCGGTACAACGACTAGTTTATCTTGGAAGAGAACGGAACCGTGTGGCCAAAAGAACCAGCAGGAAGGGGAGGAGGAGGAGGGAAGAAGGATAGGAGGAAGAAAGGAGGAGGGGAAGAGGAACGAGGATGGGAAGAAGGTGAAACATTATAAAAGCAGGAGGGTAAGGAAAAGGAAGAGGGCTAAAAGCGGAGAGAAGAGAAGGAGAAGGAGATGTACAAAGTGTTCCTCAATGTTGACAATAAGATGCGGTGTTGTTCTAGTTCCTCATGAATTTGAAGTGGTTTTTATATTATTACATGGGTTGTATGTTATATATATTGTGTGTGTGTGTGTGTGTGTGTGTGTGTGTGTTTGTGTATGTGTGTATGCGTGAGTGTGTGTGTGTGCGTGTGTGTGTGTGGTTTGAAATCGAGTTTTTTTAAAGGGATTTGAGAGACTACGTATGATAATGGATGGGATGGTGTACTTATAATTCGTTACATTACACACACACACACACACACACACACACACACACACACACACACACACACACACACACACACACACACACACACACACACACACACACACACAACACAACACACACACACACACACACACACACACCACACACACACACACACACACACACACACACACACACACACACACACACACACACACACACACACACACACACACACACACACACACACACACACACACACACACACACACACACACACACACACACACACACACACACACGACACACACAGCACACACACACACTAGCACACACACACACACACACACACACACTACACACACGACACACATCACAACACACACAACACACACACACATCGTATGCGTAGTCAAGGGTATTAGAGCGCGTTAGGTCATTCCATGGTCGCGTGTTCGATCCCCGCTTGCTCCCGGGGATATTTCAATGACAAATGTGGGCGGTTACTGTCCTCCTTGAGCAAGGGGATTAGGTGTGTGTAGTGTGCGAGGTCCCAGCATTACCCAAAGAGCAGTCACTACGAGCTCCAATCTTTCCGGGAGGGTAAAACTGGTGATCGCGAGTCCAGCGTGCGTGTTAAGACCGTAGTTGAAGACACACACACAAACACACACACACACACACACACACACACACACACACACACACACACACACACACACACACACACACACACACACACACACACACACACACACACACACACACACACACACACACACACACACACACACACACACACACACACACACACACACACACACACACACACACACACTATAACAAATAGCACAGAATATTCGACATCGCCATATATACTTATACACATACAACAGTTATGGAGAGTAGAGAAGAACAGTTATTGACGTCACACAAGTGGACGGAGACGCCCTTGATGACGAAACAAGGAAGTGGAACATACTGACGTCACTGATTTATCTCTGAAATCTCATTATTACACTCTAATGTAGTTTTATTTGACATGGTTGATAATGTGTCCTACTATCCCCTCGTAAATTAGGAAGAAGAGGAGGAGGAGGAGGGAAGAGTTAGAGTTGAGGGAAAAGGAAGATGGTAAGGGTAATTAATGAAGGGAAACTAGAGGAGGAGGAGGAGGAGGAGGGGAGAAGAAGAAAAGGTCACACGGGAACTGATAAAGGTTAGAATAGGAACAGAAGAAAGTTTAATGATGAAAATGGATAGAAGATTGCATGGGAGGAAGAAATGCTGTACACATGTGAATTGAACGTGGTAGTGTGTTTGTGAATGGAGAGACGAATAGTAATGATGATAGTAGTAATTATAATAGTAATGATATATGCAACAACAACACCTTGCTTTCTTCGTCATCAGCGTCGTAATCGTCCTTCCAGTTAGCAGTTAGCCATTAAGATTACACTGGTCGACAAAAAAAAATCGAAGATATGGTTCTGGACTAAATGAAGCTGTTAAAGGGGTAAATCAAACCCTACTGAACTCGAATCTGATGTTAAATTTAAACCCCTCTATCACGCCCCCATTTTTTGGAGAACCAGAGCAATTCAGAAAAAAGGGGGGAAAAAAAATCAGCAGAAATAGGTTTTTCACCATTTTTTTAAATTTTAAAACTCTTAATCTTTTTTTTTCTCAAACCTATTTAGGGCATTGCATTTGTTTTTGAGAGTGGGTTTGGGGTGCAGTGAGCGGGGGGAGGGTGGGGCGCGCGGGGTTTTTGGCGAGGGGGGTTAGCAGCTGTGAAATCTTTTTTACCAAATGATGAAACGCTTTTGACATTTTTAAAACGTTTTTTTTCTTTGCAGATTGATTTTTTTGGATTTAGTGGAGTCCTAATTTTAAATTTGGGGTTTACCGATATATTAACCTTTTTGTCCCGGGGCTGTGAGGGGAGCCCCCCCGTAACGGGTTTTAATGCATCGGAAAGTTTTTGTTCATATGTGGAATTTTTACCCCTGACAGCTGAAAAAACCCTCTTACAAAGAATGTTAAAGCAGCTTATCTGAATTATTTTCAAGTCCCCGTATGGTGATCAAGAAAAAGGGGGGGGCCCCTCACGTAGCATCCCAAACCCCTTTGTGAACCACTTGAATAAAGGTTTGCGGGGCAAACGGCCATCAGGCATGCATTCGGCATCCCAAGGGGGGGCCCGTAAACAAAGGATCACAAAATGACTGCTACTTCGCCCCCCTAACAGGAAAGGATTTTTAGTAAAAACGCAAAGCAAAAAATCAGGTTTTCCTGCTACCTTCTCCCATCAGGTCTGGGGCCCCCAGGGTCCTATTCCCCTTTTCCCAAATTTTTTCCAATTGCAAGGCTATAAGTAAATAAATTTTCGACCGGGGGGGATAATCCCATGGATACAGACTTTAAAGAAAGGGGCAGAAAACGGGAGACCCCCCAAATTTCATCAGTCAGGAAATGCTACATAAACCTTTTGGCCTAGGGCCCTGGATCTCCCCAAAGGAGAAAAGTGAAGTCCTTGGGATCTGGGTTAAAGGGAAAGGGAAATTTTGCTACAAGAAGGATTCTCACCCCACTTTTGTCGTGGGAAATAAAAAAACTTTAAAGCTTTTTAAAAGAGGGAAACCCCAAGCTCTGTTACTGCTTTGATGTTGACACCCCTCATGGAAAAATTTTTTGTGAGTCTCACACTTTTGATAAGAGTGAGTGGCGGCTGTTCATAGATTCGGGAAAAAACACGCAAAAGGGCCGTTCTTCTGCAAAAAGGGAAAATAAGTTTCCCGAGGGGTTTTAAATTGCCCCAGGGCCTTTGAAATGAGGGGAAACTTATAAACTATAAAGGGACTTTGTTATCTGCTTTTTAAATATGAAGAAAATCAGTGGAATCTGTGTGGGGACCAAAGGAAAATCTCCTTGTTCTGGACTCCGTTAGGTTACTAAGCAATGTGTTTTCTTTTTTTTGGGGACTCTAGAGCGGACAGCAAACTTTTAAAAACAAAAGGAAGGCCCAGCACGACTAAAAGCTCACCTGGCGGGTTCAACTGTATGTAAAAACCCTTCTTTTTGGACAGTAAAAAGGTTTTTACTTACCTCCTTGCATCTGAAACTTGGGTTAATGAAAATTATGTGAAGGCCATGGATAAAAATGGTGCTGGCTTTAAAGATTTTTTAGCAAAGTTTGAACGCACTGTATCTGAAGCCAAAGAAAAGGGCAGGTTTTTCTCAATGGCCCTAAAATTTCGTCAACTACCCCAATAAAATGATGACTTTTTTAAAGCCTAACTCCCCGGGAAAAAAAGCTGCTTGGAAGAGTTTTTTGGCTTTTAAAAAGGAACTCCTTTGGGTAATGTTCGAGCATCGAAACTATGAAAAACTTGTAAATGACATGTTTGAAGAGTTCCCAGGGCGTTTGGGGGCCGGGAAATGCACTAAAAAATCCACTTTTTCCTTTTCACATCTTGTTTTTCCCCCAAAACGAATCTTGGCGCGGTCAGTGGAGGCGGGGGAAAGTTTCCCCCAGGACTTGCCCCCAAAGGGGAAACCCGATACCAGGACGATTCAGCCCCAACATGATGGGGACTATTGCGGACGCTAAAACCGTGAAAAGTAGCTCCCTCCTAAAACAAAAGAGCAAATCCAGAAACACTTTAAAGGGTTACTATGGAGCAGGGGGGATTATTTTTTGTGTTTTAGGTATATTTTTGATCATTGTATTTTTAAATTTCCCAATTTTGGATTTTTGACTGTTTTTCTGAAGAACACCCCTGATTTTACTGTTCTTCAAACAAAGCGCATTTTTCCCCTCAAAAAAAACTCAAAATTTTGTTTTCCAAAATTATTAATATATACTATAATTATATTTTATATAATATATTATATATATTTTTAATATATATTTTAAAATTATATATATATATATTATAAAGTAAAAATTTACTGTGTTTTGGGGCATTTTTTCCGGATTTTTCCCAAAAGATGTGAACTTTTTTCGGAATTTTTGGAACAAAATTTAAGTAAAATTTTTTGCCAGATATTACATTAGGCCCAAAATAAAGCCGCAGGCACCACCAAAATTTTTAATTTACGAGAAATATATTTAACGTAGGGGGATTTTTTCGTTAAATTTATATAATTATATAACGTATAAATTATAATAGTTTATTAAAATTTAAAACCCGATATTTAAAAAAACTTTTACGTGCTAGAGAAAAAGATGAAATTTTTTGAAATCGGGCGCGAAAATGCTTTCCAACCCAAAACACAATAAATCAGAACCTTTTTGGGTGTGGGACCAGGGGAATTATATACGTCGACGACAAACTTAACCCAGGGGGGGGGAAAACCCTTTTTTACTACCAAGAGCCTTTTGGATTTTGGATTTTCATGACATCATTCGCGGGCCATAAAAAACAAACCCAACTTAAAAATAAACCTGCTTTTTTTGGCCGAGAAACCATATTAAATTTTTGCGTGTTCTGTCCCTTATCTATGTGTCCTATCCGCCCCCGTAAGGGGACGTGCTTGCCCCTTAAAAATTTACGTTATAAGTATTATGCTGTTTCTTAATTTAAAAAACAATTTATTTTGGGATGAAAAAAAGCTCCTAGATTTATTGGGGTTTTGAGTCTGTCTGTGGTGGTTTGGCCCGGGCCTGGGCCAAAAGGTTTTTGGGGGGCCCCCCCCCCTTAAGGGGCCCCCGGGCCCGGGCGTTTTCCCCCCCCCTGATTTTTAACGCTGAAGATTACTACTGTGCTGCGTGAAATGGCTGCCTGTTCATATGTCGTGTGTGTGTGTGTGTGTGTGTGTGTGTATATGTGCGTACGTGTGTGCACGTCGTTGTTGGGTGATCTTTTCACCTTAGAAAATGCAACGATACCGGTTGTTTTATTCAAATAACTTTTATTCACATATATTCTTTAGTTTCTGCTCCTATTAATAGACGAAGTGTAGGCTACAGGGAAAAAAAACGTTAAAACAATCGGAAAAGGTTTGTGCCGGTACCATCCAAAGGGGAGGGCAGGAAGAGGTATGAGTTACGATACCGGATTAAAGAGCAGGAACGAACAGGTGAGAGGAAGGTAGAGATGAAGATGAGTAATACGAATGTAGGAAAAAAATAACAAGGAAACCATGTGTCGGAAGTAAGCTAACAGAATAATCAAAACCCCAAAGCAGAAAATAAAAGTAAAAATTTTTTTTTTCGTTACTCTTTTTTTATTTCTTTATTTGTTTTTTCGATTTCCCAGGGCGTAATGTTGTTTTCTTTCTTAAATCGAACCAGACGTGGGGAGGGCCCCCCCGCCCCCCGTACTTGAAAATTACACTGGTTTTTTTTGGGGGTACCTTTTGGGTTGTTTAAAGGTTATACTTCGGTACTTACCTTTTCCCCTCCACCTTTCCTGCTGAAACTGATACAAACAATGAAGCCTTACTATACACTACTGACCACCTCTGACACACACACACACACGCACACGCACACGCAGACACACACACACACACATACACACACACACACCACACCACAAACCCCACACAAAACACACACACACCCCACAATGGCCCCACCCCACCAAAACCCCCACACACTTTCCCCCACACGCCCCAAAACACAGTTTCCCCCAAAAACATAAAGGGGTATAAATTTTCCCCTAAAGTATAGACGCCTGAAATTGACGAGAAGAGCTTACAGCGGCAAGAACTGTGCATCAACTTAAAGGAAAAAATTTAGTAGAAGCAGGACCCCACGATAGGGAAAAGGCCCCAAAGGGAAACTACAACCCATAATGTATCAGTTTTTGGAAAAGGGCCCCTCTGGGGTTTCACCATTGGGGACTCCACTTCCCACGGCGGGCCCGGGTAGCTGGATTTCTTGATATCGGCAGTATTTTTTCTTGGCACTTAATAGGGCAAAGGTTACATCATCCCGCTCGGGGGCTACCCAGGGCCCCGGGAAAAAAATGGTAGCCGGGGGCTAAAGGGATCGTGAGTGTCCTTTTCCTAAATGGGGTACAGAAGGTAAATAAACAGGGTACGTACCTAACACCACTCCCCACCTAAAAGGTACGTCCCAAAAGCCGCCACCGTATTTAAGCCCTTTGAAATAGATTTGAAGCACCAGGCCTTTTGCGTGAAAACCCCTGTAATCTTAAATTTCCCCCCGGGCCTCTTCTTGGGGTTTGGGCGTTCCGGGGTTTGGGTGGGGGGAAGGTCAAAAAAAGAAAAGAGAGAGAGAGAGAGAGAGAGAGGGGAGGAGAGAGAGGGGAGAGAGAGAGAGAGAGAGAGGGGAGAAAAGAGAGAGAGAGAAAGAGAGAGAGAGAGGAGAAGGAGAGAGAGAGAGAGAGAGAGAAGAGAGGGGGAGAAGAGGAGAGAGAGAGAAAAAGAGAGAGGAGAGGAGAGAGAGAAAAGAGAGAGAAGGGGGGAGAAGAGAGAGAGAGAGAGAGAGGGGAGAGCGGGGAGGGGAGAGGGGAGAGATATCACGTACCTATCGTCATGCTTAACTGCCATTGCACAGTCCACCACAACACAGAGAGGCGCGTCAATAGTGAAGGACGTGCTCGAGATACAGGAAGAAGGAGAACAGACAGATCAACCTCCCTGCCTGGTTCCCATCCGGCCTTCCTCTTGGGTGATTCTCGGCGCTGCACAAAAAAACCTGCACCGTATAAGAGGAGAATCAACATCAGGAAACACAATATAGCTTTCTGTAATCCCGAAAACGACTTATTTGGTCTTAGCCTCCCGGTGCAGCATGACCAAAAGGAAGTTTTGTCTTGCAGATTAGAGGTAGCAACGTTTCTTCAACACTAGTACGTGAGGAAGGTGGCGGCACAAGGCTTACAAATTTATGGCGACCTTGACCGTGCGTGTTACCTCTCACTCACTCATGCCTAGGTTCGTGGTCACCTTCTGCAGCGTTCCCGAGGTCTTCAGGGAGGGCAGCAATGTGCGAGCTTTTTTTGTTCTGCAGTAAAACATGAAAAGGGGAGGGAAGGGGGAGGAAACCCCCTTTTATAAACCCGAAACGAAAAGCACGGCCTTGGCGATAAACCCCCCTGGAAAACGACCTTTCTTTAAAATTTCCCCCCCATCGACCGCTCCCTCCCCCTTTTTAAAGGGCCCTGGGTGGGGGAAAAAGGAGGAAGAGAAGGAGAAGGAGGAGGAATAAGGTGATTGAGGAATAACAAATTTAGGACAAAGTAGGAAGGAGAAATTGTTAATGAAGAAAAAAAAATAGAGATGAATATAAAAGAAGCGAAGGTAGAATAAAGAAGGAAGTGTTCGTGAATGTACAAAATGAAAGGAAGAAAAGGGGAGAGGAAAGGGAAGGGAATTTGGAAAAGAGGGGAGAGAGAGGAGAAAAGGAGAGAGAGAGAGGGGAGAGAGAGAGAGAGAGGGGAGAGAGAGAGAGAGAGAGAGAGAGAGAATGAGAATCAACACTTGCTCAAAAAGTTCAACACGCACTGAAATTCTAATTATGAAACAAAAATAGTTCATAAATTATATATTATATAGCGGAGGTCATGGCCTCTAATAAAAGTTAATTAAGATACAATTCTTCATTAATCAGATAATGTAGATATGCTTCACTTATATAACTTGTAGTCTCGTTATCCATTATCACCATGTGCTATAACCTAAGATATGTGTGTGTGTGTGTGTATGTTTGTGTGTGTGTGTGTGTGTTTTGCGTAGTTTATGTAAAAGCGGGAAAGTAAACCCCTAAACCGTTTGGCCCCAAAACAATTTAAATTTTATACCCTACATAAGTTTAGAGTGATGACAAGTAGCTTTAAAAAAGGCGGAAAACAAAAGTTGTTTTCCGGTAACAAAATTTACTTCTCACTAATCACCATTTATGTTACAAATATGAGTCGCCATTATAACATATACATTCAAATAATGTCTTGTATCTCTATCCTCCAGAGAAAGTCTTAACTCCTTTGTAATGTTCATCTGACGACTTATCCTTATGCACAATTTTCGTATAAAACGGTGACGAATTTTGAACTGAAATAGCACGTTAAAAAAATACATTTCTTGATAGATTTGCATATAGTTACAAGTTTATGTTACAGTATATTGGATTACGTAATAGGATTATCTCCTCCCTCAGCCGGCTTCACTCGGGTTCAAACTTTTCCTTTGGTGTGTAGCTGCCAGGGGGTTAATTTTCAAAACGAAAAAAAATTTGGGTTTATATCCCTTTCGTTCTTTCTGTTTTAAATGAAACATGAAAACATTACCCCAGTACTAAAAAAGGTAGCAAAAAAAGTAACAACCACATAGTATCATCAGCGCACTGTGAATAGACAACAATCGCTATAAAAGTATAACACCTCACTCAACTCGTGTTTCATAGTCACGGTATAGAGGTTGCGCGTTCTGAAATAGAGACATTATTTGTTGCATTAAATTGTACTCGGAAATCTTAATATGATGCAGCAACTTTACAACAGAGAAAAATGTATCATCCAATCATTGTTATCTTTTTGGTAACGTGATTCCTCAGTAGATATTAGAAAGCGATGGATCTCATATTATTATTCAGCTTTGCAGTGAAAAGGACGATGGAAGCAGGACGGTTGTCATAATATTATTTAATCAACCGCATAAGACACCCAATAGATGTTTCGACTACTATAATAGGCAATAGTTTGTATTGTATATATTTAGACAGTTGAATAAAAGGATAGGATTGTAAAATTGCTTGAAAAAGATGGTAAAATGTTATATGTAAAGAGGGCCAAGGAGATTGTAAACACATAACCCAATAAAGATAAAGTTATCATATTTTCCAGTCCTGAGGGTTTACTTTTAACCAGGCAGAAAAAAAATACGCAGGCATTTCCAGACTCTGAAACCCTTTGTATAGCACCAATTGTATTATATCTCCATACATGATTGTGTTGAAGTATCCCTTGTCACTGATACACACAGAGGTCAAGGTCGGCTTCTGAAGTTATACAATACAGTCAGGCAACCAGTGACTACACCAACACAACACAACACAAACCCTGCAACACATATCATACTTATTTAGGTCTTGTCCTCACCACAGAAGTTACACAAGGCAAAAGTTTGGATGTGGACTGTGTTATTACGGTATATATGACTTTCCCTGACCTCGACCTGACCTTCACCATTATTGTTGTGCAGAATTAATTAGTGATGTTATTAGGTCAGGGTAGAGATCCATTTGTTGCCGAAGTGATTAGTCTTAATTGTGTTGCGGATGTCAATTTGTCCTCCTTTCATGATTGCATATATACTTTTACATACACATACATACATGCATACATACATTCCTATCTGTATGTATATATATAATTTTTTTGCATTTTTTCGTTTTCTCTATAAACTTTTAATGGATTTCACTTGTTTATTCATATTTTTACATATGGATCTGTTATGGGTTTTTTTTTCTCTTTTTTTTTTCTCTCTCTCCTCTCTCTCTTCTCTCTCTCTCTTCTCTCTCTCTCTCTCTCTGCTCTCTCTCTCTCCTCTCTCTCTCTCTCTCTCTCTCTCTCTCTCTCTCTCCTCTCTCTCTCTCTCTCTCTCTCTCTCTCTCTCTCTCTCTCTCTCTCTCTCTCTCTCTCTCTCTCTCTCTCTCTCCTTCATTGTGTGATTGATTTCCTCTAATTAACAATGAGTATTTTGACCTTTGTATTTCTTTCTTTCACGAATATTTCAACTGTTCTTGATATTTTTTCCTTCACGCCCGTCTGTTAACCTTTCACCGTGTTCACTTCATTTCATTGCATCCGTGACATATCTCATTTTTCTTTCCCTTCCCTCCCATTTTTCACGTTTGACTTTACTAGTCTTCCTGGAATCTCTCTCTCTCTCTCTTTTCTCCCCTCTCTCTTTCTCCTCTCTCTCTCTTCTCTTCTCTCTCTCTCTCTCTCCTCTCCCTCTCTCCTCTCTCTCTCTCTCTCTCTCTCTTCTCTCTCTCTCTCTCTCTCTCTCTCTCTCTCTCTCTCTCTCTCTCTCTCTCTCTCTCTCTCTCTCTCTCTCTTACACAAATACTCAAACAAGGCACATGCGCTCCGCAGACTTTCATATCCACTTGGACGAGAAGAGCCTGAGAACTCTTTGCCTTTGCCGTTGTTATTAATAGTAATATCGACGCATTCGCCTCTTGTCACCTGTGGAGGAGGAGGAGGTGTACGTAGTAGTAGTTGCAGGAGGAGGAGGAGGAGGAGGAGGAGAGAGAATAGAACCCCAGTAATATACAAAGGCAATGCAGTTTTAGGGGATAATATATATATATATAAAAATATAATATATATATATATATATATATATATATATTTATATATATATATATATTAATAATTAAGCGGGAAAATGTGTCTGTCTGTCTGTCTTTTCTGTCTGTCTGGTCTGTCTGTGTGTGTGTGTGGTATAGATTCCCCCCCCCGTGGCGCAAACACCTCATATGGCACATTTTTGGAATCGGGGCGACCAGGGGAAAGGGCATAAGCCCACTTTGAGATGATCCGATCACTTTTTTTTTTCTTTTTTTTTTAGCAGCCTATTAGCGAGAAACGTGAAAAAAAAGTGGTTGCGAGAATTGAGGGAAACCTTGATGTAGGGTGATGGGTTTAAAGGGTGAGTGAATGGGTGGGGTGATGGGTAATGGGTGTGGGGTGATGGGTGAGTGAATGGGTTGGGGGTGATGGGTGGTGGGTGAGGAATAGGTGGGGGGGTGATGGGTAATGGGTGAGTGAATGGGTGTGTGGTGATGGGTAATGGGTGGGGGGTGATGGGTAATGAGTGAGTGAATGGGTGGGGGGTGATGGGTAATGGGTGAGTGAGTGGGTGTGTGGTGATGGGTAATGGGTGAGTGAATGGGTGGGGGGTGATGGGTAATGGGTGAGTGATGGGTGGGGGGTGATGGGTAATGGGGTGAGTGAATGGGTTGGGGGTGATGGGTAATGGGTGAGTGAATGGGTGGGGGGAATACATACATTTCTACATCCATGATTTCAGGAAAGTTAAAAGGGGCTATCTGGAGAGTCCATGTTTGGTGGGCCGAAGGCCCACCAAACACAGGTGGTGGGCCGAAGGCCCACCAATAGCCCTCCGCAGGAGCTAGCCAAAAAGTCCGCCCGGAGGGCGGCTTTGCGGCTAGTATATATATATAAGGTGAAGATAGCAAAATTTGTGTTGGTCGGGTTGTGAGTCAGTAGGTCGCGAGGAGAAAAGGGAGGAAATAAGGGGACTGGTCGAGCTTTATCAAGTGAAAGGAGGGGAAGAAGGAGGTCATGGAGGAGTGCAGATAAAGGGAGGAGGAAGGGGCTGCTAATAAAGGCTATATTAGGGTTATATTTAATGAAAGATAAGCAATATATAAGGAGTACAGGTGAACATAATAGAAGACAGGTAATGATTAATTAAAAAACATTAGAGTTTATGTGGATCTTTTCTTCTCTTTCATCTCATATTTTGTCTTTCTCCTATTATTTTTATTAGTAGTAGCAGTAGTAATAGTAGTAGTAGTGTATCGTGCCATCATCCTACCTTTCCCTTCCATTCCCTTCTCTCTCTCAACCTGTTTTACTCATTCCATCCCTTTCCTCTACCCTTCTCCTTCCCCCTCCTCTCCCTCCCTACCCGTCACCCTCCAACACCCGAAGAAATCCCCAAGGACGAATAGGGAGGAGGAGAAGAAAGAAGAAGGGTAAGAAGAGGGGCGGAGAACAGCTGTCTTGACCTTAAATAATGCCTTGTCATTTGTGTGTTAATATAGGAAGAGGTGTCAAAGGGAGGGAAAGGTGACTTGAGTGGGAGGGTAGGGAGGGTGTGAGTGAGTGTGTGATCAATATAGGATGTAGGTCAGGGAGGGAGGGGCGAATAGGAGGAAGGCAAAAGGAGGAGAGCGAAGGGAAGGCGCTGTCAAGATAAAAGGAAGGTATAATAAATGCGCATAAGAACTAGATGGGTTGGAATATAAATGCGAGTGACGACATGGAAGGAAAATAGGTTAAGATTGTAAAGCATTGCAGTGAAAGTAGGACATAAAAACACACACACACACAACACACACCACACACACACACACAACCACAAAACACACACACACACCCCACACACAACACACACACACACCCCACACAAAACACCACACAGCACGCACACACAACCCCATACACCCCACACACACCCCACACACACACACACACACACACAACAAACGTCCCATTAGTGTGTGATTGATGGCTATGTGTGACTTATGGGTATACGTACAAATTGATGCCCAGTGACAGATAGATTCCCTTAAACAGTCATGGAGTCGGACAAATCGAACGCCAGACGAACAGACAGACAGGCTAATGAACAAGATAAATTAAAACAAATTATACAGTTGAGAAATGAGAGATAACTGTCGAATCTTCAACTCTACACGTGAGATATAGAGAGAGAGAGAGAGAGAGAGAGAGAGAGAGAGAGAGAGAACATGCAAAGTGAGAAAGAAAATACGTAACTATGACCACCTCGCCAGAACTTCACGAGATTTACAGCAACGTTGCAATTTTTCATTAGGAAACTACGAAAGGACCTCATCCTTAAAGCAGAGAGAGAGAGAGAGAGAGAGAGAGAGGGCATAATGAACCAGAGATAAGAAAGATGAGGGAGGAAAATGGGAGACTTTTGACCTACCTCGCTTTCTTCCTTTCTCCTTCCTTTTTACTGATTATGAAAGATTAGAGAGAGAGAGAGAGAGAGAGAGAGAGAGAGAGAGAGAGAGAGAGAGAGAGAGAGAGAGAGAGAGAGAGAGAGCGAGGGGGGGAGAGGAAGAGAGAGAGAGATGCGGCGATTTCCTCTTTCTCTTGCTCATTCACGAATTTAAAAGTGTTATGCGCGATTTGGTAAGAGAATGTCAAAAGTATTGAATTCCCTCAGTCCGGGATCAAGAAGTTATGCATGCTATTGAAAGGGAATTGAAAACCTTCGAGAGATTAACGTATTTTGATGACGCCTGTTTACTCCTTTAATTGCTTTTATTTTCTTAGACCGATGGAACTAACGTAGCGAGAAGGAAGTTTATTACGACTATTGATTTACTTACTCATATTCCTATTCATCTACTTATTTGATTTATGATTTCACTGTTTCATGTAGTTTCTGGTAGTCTTGATTATTTTGCGGTTTTGACGATATTTTGTTTCTTTCTTTTTCTTTTCTTTTTTGCGTTCTGCGTAAATGTTGTTTTTCTCTGCGAATCAAGAGCGTTTCTATGTGTTCGCTCTTCCATGAAATTACACTCTTTCAGTCACACACACACAAACACACACACACACACAAACACACACAAACACACACACACCACACACACACACACACACAATTCACAACACACACACACACACCCACACACACACCCCACACACACCCCAACACAGAGCCACCACACACACACACACACACACACACACACACACACACACCACAACACACACCACACACACACACCCACACCACGACACCCACACCCCCGGTGTTCTTGAAAAGGTAAGAAAAATTAATGGCGTCGTCTTCATCAAAAAATGGGGTCTTAATGATAGAGAGACGAAGAAGAGAGAGAGAGAGAGAGAGAGAGAGAGAGAGAGAGAGAGAGAGAGAGACGAGAGAGAGCGGGTAGCGAGAGAGAGAGATGACTTACATAGTGAAACAATACTGCATTTATATCATTCCATATATTCTCCACTTTTCTCCATACATCCATATTAGCAGCGTATAAAGATTGCAAATTTTAGAAAAGAACACAAAGGCATGACAATACTACATGTGTATAGTCATCCTATTACAATGATTACATAAACGTTTCAAAATCCTCAAGTATGTGGATTACTATAGCTACTAAACTCACCTATCAAAACAAGAAAAAAATGCTTACCATCCTTATAGAAAACCTCTAGGAATCATCATCTTCATCATTATCATCATTTATGCTATTGTCATTATTGGTGCTATAGTCACCACCACCACCACCACCACTATCACTGTCGCAAGAGGAACCCACTAAATAGAAGGCTTAGAGACTGAGACAAGAGCACCGTAGTGGCTCTTGTGACCATGGAAGCGTCGAGGATAATTAGAGAGAGAGAGAGAGAGAGAGAGAGAGAGAGAGAGAGAGAGAGAGAGAGAGAGAGAGAGAGAGAGATGGACTAGCAGAGGTAGAAACACTAAGTGACCATAAAATCGCTCGTAATCCTCCAAACAGTAACTTGTGGTGGTGAACCGTGAATGGTAAACAGCGCGTCCGTACCCCCAAGGCCGACCACCTGCCTGCCTGCCTTGGGTTCGAGTTATATGTCCCGCGGCAAGAGTGATGGGGGGACGGCGTGACACATGGCGCTCGCGTCACATTACACTCAGCTGCCACCACAGACGTGCAGTTTGTATAATCTAGATTATGTTATGGATGGTAATAAACCTTGAGAACGTATTTTTATTATTATTATTATTATTATTATTATTATTATTATTATATTCCGCCCGAAGGCATAGTCGGCAAAAAAAAGAAAAATACACATAATATACATACATATTTGGATATGAACTCAAGTGCTAATAAAATAAAAGATAAGATATAATTATGTTAAAAAAGGAACTACATGTAATAAAATTTACAGATAATATACACATGCGGACATGCAATATATATACAGCAGCTATAAAGAAAGCTTTATGATGTGACTTGGAAAAATCTTATAATGTGGCACATACTTCCGTTTATACTGACTACCTCTGTTTTAACACTAGTAATAAGTATAATAGATCTATAAGTTTAACACTAGAAATAAGTAAAATAAGTATAAGAGTTAGAAATTCAAAGGCGCTAAGGAATAGCAATTTTTGTGTGTGTAAAGAAAACACTAAATATGATTATGTGCTACGCAAAGATGATCATATTTTAGACGTTCAGTGTAGCATGTATATTGTATAGTAATATAAAACACACGTAAACTCTTAACAAGTATATTTTTGCAGATATGGCTGAATATAACAAAAATTAAAATACTTGTATGCTAAGTAAGAATAAATATATATTGTGTGTGTGTTTAGGGGGACAATGTGTAGAAGCAGATATCCTTTGTTTCCATTTATTTTCCTTTTCCTTTTAACTTTTTTTTTTAGAGTGCATGTGAAAGTTAAAGTGAATTCTTTGTTCGTTTCTCCTAGAAATAATCCTGTTGCCTCGTGCAATGTTTCCGTGAAGCTATTTAATTTCTGGCCAGGACATTTAGTCAGTGTCCGTTTCCGATTTAGACTTGAATCTTCTCTCTCTCTCTCTCTCTCTCTCTCTCTCTCTCTCTCTCTCTCGTCTCTCTCCTCTCCCTCTCTCTCTCTCTCTCTCTCTCTCTCTCTCCTCTCTCTCTCCTCTCTCCTCGTCTCTCTCCTCTCTCTCTCTCTCCTCTCTCTCTCTCTCTCTCCTCTCCTCTCTCTCTCTCTCTCGCTCTCTTCTCTCTCTCCTCTCTCTCTCTCTCTCTCTCTCTCGCTATCGAGCTGGTGACTTGTGGGGAGAGGAAAAAGGAATGTAAGAGGGAGGAGGAGAGGGAGAGAAGAGCGAGAGTAATCAATATATAGCTTGTGACGTCACTGCCTGGAAAGTAACAGCTTGAAATGGCCTACATCGGTGAAGGAAAAAGAAAGAAAGAAAAAATGAAAATTAGATGGAGGAGAAAGAGAGAGAAAAGAAAGAAAAAAAGAAAATCAGATGGAGGAGAAAGAGAGAGAGAGAAAAGAAAAGAAAAAAGGAAAAATAGATGGAGGAGAGAGAAAAAAAAAGGAATTAAATGTAAAGAGTAAATTGAAGCGAAAAATTCTTTGAGGTGAGATTTTGAAATAATTATTTAAGAACTGGAAGATGTAGTTGTTTGTGTGCGACTGAGAGTGAATTAGAGATATAAAGAAGAAAGTAAAACATCATAATTCCGAATGAGGCCTCCGAGGGATGCCAGTATTGTTTCATTAATTTTTTCTTTTCTTATATAACGTTAATTAGCCGCAGCTTCCCGCCACCAGATGTCTCCAACAACAGCATGTGGTGTAAGGACAACGATTTGTGTAACAATGTTGAGTGTGTGTGTGTTTTTTTTATTTTTTCCCCGTCTTGTTTTCTTCGTTCTGTTGTGTTGCCAAAAGAATAGGGGGGGGCCATGTCCCTCTCTCTCGCTTTCTCGCTCTCGTTTCTCTCTCTCTCTCTCTCTGTCGACTCTCTCTCTCTCTCTCATTCGTCTTCTCGTCTTCATCTCTCTCTCTGCCTTTACTCACTTCCATC